>VXBB01015280.1:193235-207975 GCA_013399915.1 Illadopsis cleaveri
AAAAAAAAACCCCCCCAAAAAAAAAAAAAAAAAAAAAAAAAAATCACACACCCAAAAAACAAACCCACAACCCTAGAGATGCAGGACTGAAAATTCCTGCTGTTCCTCCCCAGCATTCATTCCACCACCAGTTAAAACAACAGAACTTTGGCCAAAAGAAAAGAGATGGAATAAACTCTAATGAACATGCAACCCCCACTCCTCCCCCGAGAGAATCACAGAATGGTTTGGATTGGAAGGGACATTCAAGATTGTATTGTTCCAAGCCCCCAGCCATGGGCAGGGACATCTTCCATTAGACCAAATTGGTCCAAACCACATCCAGCCTGGCCTTGGACACTTCCAGGGACCCAGGGGTAGCTACAGCTTTTTCTGGTCAGCCTGTGCCAGGGTCTCACCACTCACAGTAATGCTGGGGAAGTGGGGGACACCACAAAACACAAACCAGACCCAGCATGTGTGGAACACCCTCTGCACTTTATACCAGAGGAAAATGTCCCCAAAGCCACACGCCTGCTGCACATGCTCCTGGCTGCCCTCCCTCCAGGGCACCTGTATTTCCTACAGCCCATTTTAACTGGGTATTTTCATGAGATCACACAGCTTGCCTGAATTCCCACTTTTCCTAGGCAGAGCAGGGAATAAACCACAGCCAAATGTCTTAAATCAGTACAGATCCTCCAGCCTGGCACCCCAAAGAGGCTGGGACAAGCAGCTCAACAGCACCATGAGCTGCTCCTGCAAGAAATTCCAGCAGGCTTTGGAGGAAGGCAGAGAAAGCCCCTCCCAGCAAGAGCAATTAAGGGGCTGGCTGATGTCCCCTGCTTGGCTCCAGCTGTCCCTTACATATTTTTTATCGCCACGAGTGGCTGCAGACATTTTTACAGGCTGTAAATGTGAAAGCCTTTTCTGTCTCCTAGTGATAAAGATATCCTGTGGCAATGATAAGCTAATTAGGTGTTGTGTAAAGAAGATTAACTTTTAATGTGCTGTTCTCTCATGTCACTGGCTGCCCCTTTCTCGCCACTTTAAAAGAAAGGGTAGATTTACCAAATTAATCATTTCTAAAACACTGGTACCTTGTTATGGCCTTTATCTTACCAGGTTTATCTCAAAGCTAAGTGGCTCTCATCTTTGTATTCCCTTCTCATTTTGGAGTCTGCCCTCTCTTTCCTGGAGATTTTCCTATCATCTTCCAGACAAGATGATCACCAAGCCCTGCATGCAGTTTGGCAACATTCCATTTACATAAATAATGCTGCTCACTGCAGTATTTTCACTTACTCTTTCTAGCCCCAGTTGCTGTTAATCTTCCTCCACACTCATCTCACCTGTCTTTTTTTCCTGCCTGGAAAAATTCTCACTCATTTTTTAATCAAGTAATAGGAAAAATTGTGCAGATGAATTATATCCACTTGCACTTGTCCAACACGTTGTCCACAGGTTGACAAATCCTTCCCACAATGAGATTTCTTTGAAATTCCAACTACTCCTCTCTAAAACTGAAATGATTTTGTGCCATCCCATCGCTGATTCCAGTTCAGAAAAACGAGACAGTACCAAAAATATTTTCGAATTTAAAAAAAACCAACACAACCTTTTCTGCTCCCCACCCAATTCTTGATAATTCTTTACAGGCTACACTGACTTTTCTAATGCTCCCAGATATATTTTTAAACAAAGTATGCACGAGTAACCTGAATCTAGTGAGTGTTCAGCCAAGAGTCAAATACTGAAGTTTGCTGTCAGATGGAAATCTGAAGGTTTTAGGCACAGCTACAGCCTGATGAAAATACTCAGGTTTTGTTCCATTTTCTACAATCCACTGAGAGATCACATTACCTGGAGGGGCAGACAGTCTGCACTGATCTCTTTAAATGTACTTCACAAGCGACATGAAAAAATGTGGGGAATAATTATAATTAACTTTGGCAAGCAAAAGAGTTAAAATAACCTTCAACTGAAGTCCATGCTGGTCTGAATCTCCCAGAAAAGATGTTCCTTTCCTTCTGATGCAAAAAAACCTTACAATTCCTAAGACACTGCACTGACTTTGGCACACCACACAGCATTTCACAGTATTTATAACCAATAAAAAGTCACAGGGATACAATATTTAGCTGGTTGTTGCTAAGGTTTTGCCTTCTACTTTGTTTAGCAATTTGATCCCTCAACTACACTTTTAATTAAGTAGCAACTTTCTCCAGCAAATTACTGGATCTCCCCAGAAACAGGTGCTGGAATTGATTAAATGGATGACAAACGTGGAAAGATTGTTCTCCCTCACCACAGAGAGTTAATTCCACATCAGGGACAAATGGGGTGCAGTGAAGCAGATGAGAGAAAACTTAGCATTGTGGTTGGGTTTTTTTTCCAAGGAAATTAAACATGTCAATGTTTTTCTACCTTTGTCCTTGAATGTTCTAACTGCCAAGGGGTCTCAGTGTTCCAGGAAAATCTACCACTTGACAAAGCAGCTGGACACCAACCTCGTTGTATAAATCACTGAATTCTTCAACCACATCTTTCGGGATCCTCTGCCCGTTGTTGGTGAGGTGATAAGCCACCCCATTCTTGGAGTAAAGACTGATCCGCCCAACGCTCCTCTCGCCGTCAGTGGTCTCTTCAAGCAAACCATTGTCCTCTGCTAGATGATAGACTGGGTTTCCATGTGAACCATGAATCCACGTAGCTCCCAGTTCAAAAGTGGCATGCCCTGCAGGAGAGGAAGCCAAGCAAACTGGTTAGGGAAGCCTGCCTTCCTGAAAGCTTCTCACGCTCAACTCTGAATAAAATGTGCAGCAGCAGGATTGCCCAAGGACAGCACATGTTTGAACATCCCTTGAGGGAGTTTTCCCTGTTAGACACAATGCCAGTATTCTTCAAACTGGTCCTCTGGGACACAGGTTTGTATATTACCAGAAGGATGTTGCAATAAAGATCCATCACAGTGACACACCTCTGATATTTAAGGAGAAAATCAGACCTTCTCCCTTCCCAGTTCTCATCACGGTTGTTGCCAGCAGGCAGATGTAGAAAAATATGGATAGCAACACTGGCCTGAATACTGAACCTTGTCCTGTGACTAAAAATGGTTGTTATTTACAAATACACCTCAGATTAAATGTAATAAAATATGCATTTCCATTCCCCAAATGAGTAAATGGGGTGTATTTTATTTTGGAGATTCATATATCAGGTTCTTTAAAAGGAGGCACTGTCAGGCTAAAGCACTGAAAGCATTTTGTTTTCATCACCTGTACTCTCTGCTTGAAAATCACAGAGAGTTTGGTCAGCCCCACTCTCCCCATCCCTTACAACTACCAGGATTTGCACCAGGGCTTTGTCCCTCCCAAATCCAGCACTGCCAGACTGGGCCAAGTGCACAGAGAGATGCTCAGCAGCTGAAAGGAGGTGCTAAAAATAAACTTGGGTCATGTCTTCCCCCCATATTTTGACAGATTCTCAGAAGTCCAGAGCTGGTTTAAAGTCTGACAGAGCTGGGCACCTCCCAGCATCCCCACAGCAGTGTGGGAATGCCTGATTAAGCAGGGTAGTTAATAGGATCCTGCTTGATGAAGAAAGGATGGTGCAGTTCCCAGCTATCATTTGCTGTTTAACATGTAAATGTATGCTCAGACAGAGAGGCACTGCAGCACTGAGTTGTGCTGCAGTCAGGTTTAAAGGGCAAAAGCTCCAAGGAATGCTGTTCCCTGGCTGAGCCCCTGCCTCTGAGGGAAGCTCCATGGATCTCATTTTCCAAGCAGCCCCTTTGTCAGTGAGAACTGTGCTGACTGCCCTTCAAAACCTGCAATGGAACACGAGGTTTCTACACCACAGCATCAACACACAAACGTGAACACTTCAGGTGCCACCAACTCCCAACACATCCCAGAGCCCCCAGCCAGGAGGGAATGACTGAACACTGGCAGCCAAAGGTGGGGAGCTCATCAATATTGCAAGTGGCAGTCCCCTGGTGAATGCAATCCTCCTGCAACTCAGCCCATGCCAAGCAGCAGCAGGAATGCTGCCTCCTGCTCTAGGGCAGGAGCTTGTTCTCTGCTGCACAGCAATCCTGCTGAGACACCTGATCTTTGAAAGAAAACAATTTACCAGCAGGTTCTGCTGCTGCCTTAGTGCTTGGTGACAGTGATGATGTGTTCCAAGCTCTCCTGTTTAGCTATGTGGAACTTAATCAAATACCAACAAATTATAAACTGATTCTTGCCTGTAATATTCATGCTTACTATCATCACTACCAAGCAGGTAAGCCAGGTCTTACCAGGTGTAAGTTAAATGATTAGTTATCTAAAAGTGTAAAATTAAACAAAATTCTTTTAAACAGAGACAGCCAATTTACTTTCAGGGCCTTAAAGAATTTTAGGTTCAATATTAATCTACTTGTAATGAATCATCCTATACAACAACAACAAAAAAAAAAAACCGAGAGAAACACACAGATTGTGCATCAAGCCTCCTGGATAGGGATGGCAATTTTCACATTTCCCTTTGCAGCCCTGGCCATTTCTTGGGTATCCTGTTGTGAAATAGCTGCAGTGGACACAGATGTTATAGGTCATGTGCAGGAAACACGCAGTGCACAAACACACAAACCCTCTGCCTCACCTGTGCTAGAAATAAACCTCTGAATATCCAAATTACTCCCCTGGGCTGAGAAGCAACAGTCTGTGCACTTGAGGGAAAATACTGTCCCCTACAAGATGTGGCTCAGTGAGGGGGAAGGATTCAGATATAACCCTAAGAAAGTGCCACAATGCCACAGAACAGTTTGGGGTTCAGAAGGGACCTTAAAGATCATCTCATTCCCCCCCCCAGCCATGGGCAAGGGACACCTTCCACTATCCCAGGGTGCTCCAGGCCCTGTCCAGCCTGGCCTTGGACACTTCCAGGAATCCAGGGGCAGCCACAGCTTCTCTGGGCAACCTGTGCCAGGGCCTCTCCACCCTCACAGGGAAGGATTTATTCCTAATTAGCACCTCAGCTGAAATTTAAATCAGATCTTTAGTCAAGTTGCAGACAGGGGAGAGGCCAGAGCCAGAACACAGATCCACCTTGGCAGAGAACTGCAGCCCACACCCACACAGGGCAACCTTGAGAGCTTGCAGAAGATAACAAAGTTTGTAGTTTAAAAAAATTATTAAAAGACTAAGACTTTGGATGCCAGCCTCTGCTTTGCAACTAACAGGTACATCCACAAACTCTGATATTGCCTCCAGACTGAAACACCTGCTCTCATCTCCTGTTAATTAAGAGGTGTTAATGAGGAGGAGGTGGATTCCCAGCAAAGGCAAAGATGTGAGTTACTGGTGAAGGTGGGCAAAGAACAGAATCAGTCTCGGTGCTAAAACACCTATTTCACAAGTGCACTGGGAGAATGATCTGTTGCTCCCCAAAGATTTCAGCTCTTTCACACTTCCCTCCTCTCACAGGCACGATCCAGGATATTTTTAATACAGCAGATTGTGAGTAAAGGACACACTTCCCATCCTAACCTCTATGCCAAGTCTCAGCAGAATGTAAAGTGCCCTACTCAAACCCCTGGAGATTAGATTTTTCCGACTGCCTGGCCACTGGTTTCCCTTCTGACAGTTCACAGGAGGCTGCTGTTTATTTACTGTGGTGAGTTTATCGAGTAAAACACAGTAAGTGATGTAAGCACCTAAGAAATAAAAAGAAAGCAGGGCAGCAAGAGTGCAAAGTAATATCCAGAGCGGGCTCAGAAACAGAATGAGTTAATTGAAATCAGAAAAGCAATTCAGGAAAAGCTGAGAGCTTTATGTCTCCTGCAGAGAAGAAACAGGCAATGTCCTTCTGGATACCAGGAAAAGCTTCAGTGACTCCTGTGCTGCGAAGGACGTTTGTTCCAGGAGTTTTGCCTGTAGAGATTTTTAAATTGACCTGGCATTCAAATATCCAGAGTCTGCACCTTTATTACACACTAAGAAAGGAGGCTGCAGAGGCAGGAAACCTGAAAATCAGGATACAGGGATATACTGAAGATGTTTTTCCAGCAGCTTGATCCCCAGTGGGTAGCGCCCTACACAGTAAATTAGCCCTAGGGAAATGAATGGGGTTGTTTGTGAAGCAGAACAGCTCGGGGTTTCCCCTTTCCAAGGGCTCTAAGAGAAACAGCCCTTCAACAGCCTGGAGATTTACTGGCTGCTCCTGGGAAAGAGTCAAGCTGGAAAACCTGGGTGGAAACCATCTGCGTACAGTTACTCAATCACAGACCTGCTACACACGGCTCTTCCCGAGCGAGAGAAAACAATCACCTAAACCTTTTATTTCATGGAAACACAAGNACTTTAATTGGGTTTTAAATTTGTTATGTAAGTAAAAATTTGTGTATCGTTTTAATGTCTTTATTGCATAAGATGTTTTTTGAACTTTTAAATTTTAAGTTATTTACAGCAAAATATACAAAGCTATGTTAAAACGTCACATTTCTATTACAACAGCGCACAGCAGATCCTAGTGGGTGTCTACTTACATCCAGCTTGATACAGAGCTTGCTTTTTTTGGACCCTTACTCAGCTCTGGAAAGAGCTCTTGAATCTTAGCATCTAGTAGAACACAATGTTAAGATTCAAGCCCTACACCCCAAGGGGTGCCCAAGGATTTAAATACCTACACTCCCGACACCGCCACACCCCAAACCATTTTGCACACGTACGTAACCCCACTTCCAAGGTTAACCCGACCTCGTGGCCACACAAATCCCACCACCACCAGCCCTCTGCAGGCTCTGCTCTCACCGAGTTGGACGCTCTGCACGCGGCCCCCGATGCGGTCGGTCGCCTCGAGGACTGTTACATCCGTGAATCCGCTTTCCAGGAGCGCCTTGGCTGCCGACAGGCCCGCGAGCCCAGCACCGATCACGACTATTCGAGGCTGTCGCTTTCTCCGTAGGCCACTACTAAGAGGATCATCCGTGCTGTCTCCAGATATTTCACAACTTTGCATGCCGTCCAAGCTCTCTTTCTAAGGAACCTGTGGGAGGAAGCAGACAGGTGTGCTTCAGGGAGCTCAGGTCCAGATTATTCTCTGCAGTTAAAAGGACCAAAAATGAAGAAGTCCAGTAGAAAAGAATGGTGAATTAGACCCAGCCTTCAACATGGGATGCACAGAAAGGATAACTGAGGTCAAGCTGGGATGCAAAACAACTTTTTAGCCTGGAGCACCAAGAACTACAGAAACCTCCACCCTTTGATGCCATGTAGACTATTTCCAAACAAGTCAAAGGACTTTCAAACTCCCATCTTTTTATATAACCTCTGAAAGTGGTAATTTTGTGGTGAAGACTCTTAAAAGAAAGAGAACCACGTCCCCAGTGCTGACAAGCTCTACAACCCAGCAACTAAGCTCCACTTTGCCACTGTGGCAACCACAAAGTCTGAATTTCAGATCCTCTAAGTAGGGGAGGAGGTAAGGAGGATTTAGCTCAAAGCAACGAGCTCGGATCTCAAACCAGCCATTACAGAAATGGGACAGACAGGAAAATGTTTCAAGTGATGAAAGTCAACAAGGGCCAGTCCAAAATTTCACAAAATGCAGCCAACACTGGAGCCAACACTGTCCTGCCACATCAGTCAGCCTCAGGCTTAGATGCGGAGAAGTTCAAACCCACACCAGTCCTGACTACTCCAAATCTCCACCTACAAACATATTCAACTGCTCCTCCAACCAGGACTCTGTTTTCCTTTGCAAACTCCTAGAAGACACCTTTTTACTGCTATCTGCCCTTGTTTCTCAGATCCCACCACATCATTTTAGTAGGTGGGACCACAGCCTGAGCCCATGGTTAAGGTTCAACCCTGATCAGGGATGACCAGTGTGAGATGTCTTTATTCACAAAAGTCAGTGTGAACTTACCTGGTTCTGGGTGGTTCACACCTGCCCTCAGGAGCACAAAGAACAGGGTACAGAGATTCCTTCCTCTCCAGACCTGAGCTGACATTAGTCCCAACTTGCAAAGGATAAACGCACAGCCCAGGATTTATCAGCCCTGGAATCAGTTGATGCCCAGTGATTTGGATAAAGCATGCACACAATTCCTTGTCTCCCCCTCTTCCCTCCCCAAACACAGATATCCAAGAAGCTCATAGTGTGCTGCCTCTACCTGTTGCCAAGCTGCTGGATATCCATTATGAGTTCTTCCTCAATTCTCCCAGTATTTGGTCACTGACAAAGATTCCTACTCCTCTCTTCCATGACCAGAAGGATCGGCTTAAAACACTGCTGGCCTACTGTAGTATACAATCACAGGAACTAATGAAGCACAAAGCAAACAGCAGTTTCATTTGGAGAGTCCCTTTTCCTCCAGGATTTTATAGAATTTGTGTATGTTGACCAAGCAATATCCACACTCTGTAAGGGAGCTGACACAAGACTGCAGTCAGCAGGCAGTGGTATGAAGAAATGGGGCTCTGACAACTCTTTTGAAAATGTTTGGTTTCAACTGAAACAGCTTCAGCTCAATCCACCCTTCTGTGGACTCACCTGCAAGAGGGATTTGCACTGTGTGTGCAAACTCTGAATCTGCCACTGCAGCTTGTCCCTACGGGCCCAGCATCAGTTCCAACTGCCACTGCAGCAGCTTCCAACGGCCACAGCCCAACAGAAGGCAGGTCAGAGAATTCTGACGGATGGGACCTTCGACCTCATCCCATTCCCATCCCCTGCCATGAGCAAGGACATCTTCCACTATCCCAGGGCTCTCCAAGCTCCATCCAGCCTGGCCCTGGACACTTCCAGAGATCCAGGGGCAGCCACAACTTCTCTGGGCACCCTGTGCCAGGGCCTCCCCACCCTCACAGGTAAGACCTTCATCCTAATGCCCAATCTAAAGCTCTCTCTAGTTTTAAACTGTTCCCTCCTTGTCCTATCACTGTCTGCCTGCATAAAAAGTCACTCTCTGCCTTTTTTGTAAGCCCCCTTTAGGCCCTGCCAGGGGCTCTGAGCTCTCCCTGGAGCCTTCTCTTCCCCACGTGAGCACCCCCAGCTCTCCCAGCCTGGCTCCAGAGCAGAGGGGCTCCAGCCCTTGGAGCAGCTCCGTGGCTTCCTCTGGACAGGCTCCAGCAGCTCCACGTCCTTCTGATGTTGGGAGTCCCAGCACTGCAGGTGGGGGCCTCACTAGGGCAGAACAGAAGGGGAGAACTCCCTCCCACAGACATTCTACAACCCTCTCCCATTCTCATTCTCCTGATAACACTTTGACCCATGTACTTTCACTGCCACAGTAAAGGAACATCTTTTCTGCCACCTATATCCAGTAGAAATTGAAGGAGATTAGCTCAGTTCTCTAAGCACAGCTTTCCAAATCCTAGCTTTGGTGAGCTCCTGTGAATTCTTCACATGAAAGCTCCAAGAAAAAGCTTTCCCTCCTGTTTCAGCATTTTAATACTGGATTAGGTGACCTGTCTAGACAGATGAGAAAATAACAGGGTATTTTGTGCATACAGAACTCTGATTTGGAAACCACGCTTAAGTAGCCAACAACCTGCACCATATGATCAGCAGGGAAGGGCAATTAAAATTTAGGAAAAGCTTGAGCTTTCCAACCAGGATCCACATTCCACGGCGGAATGAATGGGTGATATAAATAGAGGAAGCCCTCACTATACTTTATTTCAGTATCAATTAGTCCCTCTAACATTGATAGGTAGGTGGGCTAATTAGATAGGCTCATGAGTGAGACAAGCACATAAAACACAGCCCAATGTGTGCAGTGCTCTTCCTTCAGCACTTGCCAAGCCACCAGTGAGGGCTCTCAAGCCAACAGATATTACCAGGTCCTCTGACACAAAAACAGTTTGGCTTTTTACTTCTTGATTGCCAAAAAGGGTTGTTTCTTTTTTGGTTTTGGTGGTCTTTTTTCTCTTTCAATCAGAGGGTAAGAAGTGTGTTGGCTGTTGCACTGTGAATCTCTCAGACTGTAATTTTACTTTGTGTCCATCTAAGAGCAAGGGTAGCACTAAATCACAGCTTCACTGAAAGTAAAACTCCCCTGGTTTGTCTTGCTTACAGCATTCCTGTGAGACAGCCAACAGGCAGTGGTTACCCACAATAAGAAAATATCCAAATACACATCTTCCTTTTGTCTAAAACATACAGCTTTGATCCTCCTAGCTCTGTGCTTGTGTCTCACTCAGGATATTTTAATCACTTCTTCTTCCAGACTTGCCCCCTTTTCTCAGTTTCTATCACCATTCTGTCCTTGACTCCTTAAGAGAAATTACCCTCCTTTCATCCCCTCTCACTCCTGTCCATTTCATTCTCTCACTCACAAAAAAACAAACAAACAAACAAAACAACCAACCACCAAAAAAACAAACCAACCAACCAACCAACCAAACAAACAAAAAAACCCAAACACCTTTAAAAAAATCCCTAAAACCAACCCCTCCCCCCAAAAAAATCCTGAACATAACTGCTGTTTTCCAGCAGATAAATCTTTGCAAAAATACTTCTTCTAAGATGGGCATCATTCTATCAACCCAGAATAATGGGTTTCCACTCCTAGCATTTGTACTCGCTGCAAGTTCAGTGGGGTGACAACTTCATGCTTTTTTTTCCCCCCTCATTATTTTGCCAGTAAAACCTTGCAGGTCACAAGGAAGAAGCCAGAGAATTAAGGCAGTTCACAACTGCCCTCCTTATTTCAACAATACTCTCTGACCAGGCAATTCTTCCAGGACCCTTCAGAAAAAGGTTGCTAAGGCTCCAACTATTTAAAAATAGAAAACCAAAATAAACAAAAGCATTTCTCAAGGAAATCTGCTATTCTTAGCTCACACAACTACTCCTGTGGTAGTATTGTTGTAGCCCTGGTGACATAAAGACATGGGCAAGGCAATGCTGTGCAAACAGGGTTGTGTGCTTGAAGGCTTGGCTGAAGTTTGGTTGGGGTTTGGGGGATTGTTTGGGGTTTTCCACCAGGATTGGTTAATCTTTAAAAAGTGACTTTCCTTTCGGCTGTGTATCACATAGCAGGTTGTCATTTACCCATGAGCTGGGACTGCTGGCATCCCCGGACCAAATTCATGGTCATCCCAGTGTGACCCATCTCACCCCTGTCATAATCTCAGGTGTTCAGCTTGTATTTGCTGCCCACAGTGTTTCAGGGCATGGAGAGGAGGAATGATCCATCCTGCTGAGCTCTGGCGTTCTTGCCTCAGGATGGCCAAGCTGAAAGGGAGCTTGCAGACACTTTGAAACAGTCACCTGACCTTTCTGAGTGCTCTTAAATTGTGTTGAATCGACAGCCTTCACATTAACAAGTTTAACAGCCAGTCTGGAGGGTGAGAAATGCATCATCAACACAAATAAATTCCCTGCTGACTGCACAGACCAGCAGAAAAATTTACCAGAATCACTTTATTCCCTGTAGGGTTTTTTTTATTTGATGAGAATTGAGCATCATCCCTAATCAGAAAGCTAAGCAATGATATTGCATGTGTTTGAAAGGAACTTGGATAAAAGCAACAAGAGTCAGCTGAAAGACTAAATGGAAGCACAAGAAATAAACACACTACTATTTCCTCATTATTTTAAGTGCAGCTATTCAAAATACTATCAACACATGAAGGAGCACTGCACACACATGTGTTTATAATGCAGGTTTGTCATCACAGCCTGAAAGTGTTTACAGAGAAAATTTGACACCAAATTAATTCAATCTAAGCAGAGACAAAGAGAGATTGAGAAACCAAGAGCAGAAGCGAGAAAAAAAATCACAACAAAAATAAAATATCTAATTTTAACAATGACACTAATCAGCTGTTGAAATACTTTTCTCTAAAGACAGAGAGGATATTTGTTGAAGCTTTCAACTCAGGATCCAATCTGTTATAAACACTTACACTCCAGTCCCAGCAGAAGACCAGGCTGTGGTGCTGGAAATTATCCTGCCAATTCAGTGGAGATGGCCAGGTTTGAATTGCAAAACAAAGTTTTGGGAGGGGGGTTTTTTTGGGTTCCAATACATCTCAGGAATCTACTATGATGAAAACAGTAAAAAAATAATAACAATAACAGCAAACGTTTTGATCCAGAGTTTCAAAAGCCTTTTTTCAATAGATGTAATAGCCTCTATTATTTCATCAGCTGCATAAGGAAAAGTGCTTATCTGAAAGCACTGTTAGCTGAGCCCAAAGGCAAAAGCTCCATGACAGAAACAGAAAGGTGACTTATTCAGCAGCTGTAAAGACACTGCAGTTGTTAGGCCATTAACTCATTACACAGCTCAGCACTACTTGTACGGAGCATGGTTGTAGGGAGTAACCCTCACCTAAGCAACTGCAGTAACAAAATTTCCAATCATCATCTCTAATGCACCTTTTTACCTAAACTGAGGGAGAAGCGCTTGGAAGGATTATTCTGGTTGGAGCAATTTTATCTCCACTAACACCTTTGCAGGTTTCAGACTCAAGCTGTTCCCTGAGCACAGGTCAGGACAGATCGTATCTCTCTGAGCAGATACAGAACTGAAGT
Source organism: Illadopsis cleaveri (assembly GCA_013399915.1). Taxonomy (NCBI): domain Eukaryota; kingdom Metazoa; phylum Chordata; class Aves; order Passeriformes; family Timaliidae; genus Illadopsis; species Illadopsis cleaveri. The sequence goes on from VXBB01015280.1 coordinate 205,749, forward strand.
GGAAGGGATTTCTGGGCTGGCTCCAGCCCTGCCTGTCAGTGCCTCCCGACGCTGTGAGCTGTGGCTCTCCACAGCTCCTGGCACAACAAACAAGCATTTTGTAACCTCTCTCTCCTTCCCCCTTTCATCAGCCTTCTCAGACACAAGCACATCAATCAATCCTCACTGCCTGTTATTTCAACATGCTCTTTCCATGCTGCAAACATGTCAAACTGGGAGATGCGTCTCGTTTTCCCTTCTCCCTCCTTTTTAACCCAGCAGGCTGTATGCCAAACTCACAACCCTTTTCAAAATCACCACTTACACTCTTTCAGAAGTGTTACTAATTGATCCCAAGTCCTCTAGGTCAGTTAGACACAGGGGGTGACAAAATCCCTGCTTTTCCTATCGGTAAGATTCATTCCCCCCATCACCTCTCCCTGCCCGACCAGAGCAAAGAGCCTTGCACATGCTGCACGGGGACACGTGAGCCTGAGTGAGCAATCCTGCCTGGTCTCAAGGAGGTTTTGAGTGGAACATCATCATCTCTGCAGCACCCTCTCTACTGCATCCCACACCATTTATCCTGCGTGCCTCATCTCTGCCCACCAGCCCTCACGATGGAAAAGATGACCACGCTCATCTTTCTCACCATGGTGGTACAAGGAACCCAGACTCAGAAAAACAAGATAGCACTCCTGTGCCAGCAAGCAACTTGTGTCCTGCCTTGTATTTCCACAGGCAGAACCTGAAATGAAGTAGTTTGATTTCCAGAGAGCTGCTGGAATTTATAGGGGTGGTTGTGAGAGAAAAACAAGCTGGAACTGAAGATAAATGCTACCATCCACTACAATTTATCCCTGTAAAAGCCCAAGCCATCAAGTGTGGCTCGAGGCGCTGAAAATGCTGATCGTACATCAACATCTACCAGCTCCATTTACAAATTACTGACCCACCCCAGTGACTGACACACAGGGAGTGCAGGCTGGATCAGACATCAAGGAAGGAAAGGCATTAATGACACACCACGTGTACTCTTGGACAGCAGCATGCCAAAATGCTTCCCATTCTTCCCATACACCAAACCTGCAGCTCACTCCCAAACCTCCTCAGCATTGGCTTTTCAAAAGCAACAGGGACTTTCAGGCTGGCTCTGTACTCTTCTTCTTCTTCTGGACACATCCCAAAAGAGGAAAATACAGCATTAACCTTTGCCTGTCCAAACTCAGGCGTCCTTTATCTGAGAAGTTGACCTTACCAAGCCTTAACTTCATTTTCCCCCTCACTTCCAGAAATATCCCCTCCCCTCATCTCAGGAAAGACAGGGAAGGGGCTATACTAAAATGTCTCCTCTTCCCAGGCAGGGAAGAAGCTGTGCTTCTTCAGTGCACACAAAACAAACTCCAATAAACTACTCCAAAAGTTATGAAAGAGAAGAAGCCCAAAGCTGGTGGATATTAAAGCTGAGGCCATCAGATCTTATGCAGAATACAGGCTCCCACCACAGCACCACTCTGTGGTCCTCCACTGCTGGTCCAGAAAGCAAAGCAGAAATGTTTTGAGATCTTCAACAAGAACCAAAAAAAATTGTTCTGAGAAATGGTATTTTTTGCAAGTATGATCCAGGACAGCCATTCCCTTTGCCTCTTTCCACAACATCATCACCCAGGAAAAATGCAGCGGGGAGGCAGAGAATAAACCACAGCACTCAGAGAACCACTTAGTCTAGAAAAGACCCTTAACCATGACATTTGACATTTTAAAATTAACTCTCAATCAACAAAGATGGTGGAACAAGTTCCAGAATAAGATTTCCTGCTACTTTGGAGGCACCAGACACCTCCTTTGCCACTTGATTTTCCAGCAACACACTGAGTGGTCCCCAGAAACGCTCGCCCCAATAAACCTCCTTCACCCTCCAAAATCACCCACTGGGAAAATCTCTGCACTTCTGGAGGTTTGAAGGAGATTAAAATAAAACAAAACAAAACAAAAATGGGTCACTGGATGGTGCTTTTGATCAGGAAACCACTGCACATTTTTACCACTGTGATCCAACTTGTTTTAGTGCCTGCAAATATCCCTTGAGTCAAATGAACTTGTTCAAAGCTGATTCACACCAAGGCTACTTTTTAAATTGGGTAGTTGTTGACAAGTAGAATATATTTAACAAGCCCCAAGCGTCTTGGCATGCAGTATAAAGACTTCCTATTATGAGCTGGATTTTTTTTTTTTTTTTTTTTAAGGG
>VXBB01015280.1:207986-225016 GCA_013399915.1 Illadopsis cleaveri
GGTGGTTTTTTTTTTTTTTTTTTTTTTTTTAAAGGGAACATATGGGCAGAGCAGGTTGTCTGCCACGGGGCACTTCCATACAGCGCTTGGCACTGACAGAACTGCAGATACCCAAAAAAATAAACCAAGGCACGTCACGCCAAGAACACGGGGGATGAATCACACCATTTAAAACTCGCTGATAAAATGCACCATTATGTGTTTTTCAAATCCTCCTCATCTGAGGGAAAAGAAATGAAAATAATTGTGTTCCTCTGGCTCAAGGGTACCGTGAGAACGCGGAAGGCTCTGCCAGCTCCAAGGGGCTGGGATGGGAGCTGCTACCAGGAACATACCTTGGTGAGTGGGGCAGCATCTTGATTTACAGTGTGGGGATAAAATGAAGGACTAGAGGATTCTCTCCACCATCACAAACTCCCACTGGAGGCAGTCATCATCCCCAAGTGATTCCCAGAGAAATGGGCTGAGAATGTAGTCTGGGCTACGGAGCTTCTCCTGCCCCTGCAACCATCAAGATCAGAACTGTAAGGCTGTGGTTCATGTGCCTGAGGCTACAGTATTACACAGCTAAAAGGAGTTCCACAGCAGTGACAAAAAGAACAGCTTTGGCATGTTCCTTGGGCAACAGAGGAGCAAATCCAGTAAATCCACTGCTCTGCAAATCCCCTGCAGACAGAACAAGCACGTGCTGTAGCTGCCATATCAGCATCCCCTTGTTTTGGAAGGCTGCAGATAGGTAGAAGGTCCCACCTACCCAGAAGGCTTCCCACAATATCTGCCCAGCACAGAGACAGCTGTTACTGCCACAACACTCCCCTGCTGTGTCAGGAGAAGCTGCAGAGCACAGGGACACCAGTTGTATTCAACCTGCCACAGTGAACAGGATATTCCCATCTTAACCCTGGTGACAGAAATTGTGATCTAGCCAAGAACTCCAGTGTCTTTGGTTTCCAAATCCTACTGACCAGCAGGGATCTATCAACAGCTGGCCAGAACCTAAACCAGTGCATCAAGCTGCAGTTTGGCTCTGTCAGCCTCTGACAGGACAAGGAATTGGCAGCTCAGGAGTTGTTGAACTAAACGGCAAGCAGCAACCAGTCCCAAACTGGCCTGCCTTCTCCTGTGTCTTTGAGAGCTTGCCAGGCTCTGGTGGACCCTTGGTGGGAATTCTTCCCTATTTCCAGCTCTGCTGACCCCTATTTCCAGCTCCTCAATGCCACTGAGCATTGGGGGGGTATCTGCCACTCCTACACTCCTGGCAGAAGCAAAGCTTGGTGTTTGAGGACTGTAAAAGGCAAGAAAGACAGACAGTAAACTACAGGGGAAAAAAAGGTTATAAGCTAAAAACACTGGCATAATTGATAGAACAACGCTGCAAACAGATTTCCTGCAGAAGTCATATTCCAGCTGACAAAAAAAGCCGTACCCTATCCTGTCTGCACAACCTTGAGATCTTATCTCTTCCACCCTCCTTCTCTCTCCAATTGTTTGGAAATCTTAATTCATAAAACGAGCCTTAATTAAATAGGAAATATGCCTGTGTTTGCACAACTCAGAACACAATTGTGTCTCTGTCAAATAAACACTGGTGTCCATATTACACTTGGGAATTTGCTGTGGTTTGGGGTTTTAAATTTGTTGCAGCAAGCTTGGGAGCAAAGTTTCAACAGGAATCATTTCTTCTCCCATCCTCTGTACCAGCAGGGTGAGACAGGGAACAAATCCCCATGCAGAGAGGCTCAGTACTGGTTCCAGCTCTAGTGTACATGAGGATCATTTCAGGACACACCATATGAGACACAATAGCCAAAAGCAATTATTTTTCCTCACCACTTCTCAGAACCCCAGACCTACCAAACTGCCCTGAAATAGCAGCACAGCTCTCAAAATAGCATTATTTCTTCTCTTTTTGAGAAGCAACACCCACACTAAATCTTTGATTTTAAGCCAGCCCCGAGCAGTTACCACATCTTTACCATTCAAGCCACAGGGAAAATCATTAAATCCAACAGCAACACTATGGGAAGAGAACCAGAATTAGAAAAGCCAAACACCACATGGATTAACTCCCACAGTAACTGGATCAGCTTCAGCCTGGAACAGACTAGACATGACTCCAGGAAAAATATGTCTCTCCAGGTGCAGCTGTATCAAAGAGACTTTCCCTGGGCTCGTGCTTTGCTGGAGCATTAAACAAACCACATGTTCCAGCTCTGAGGCAGCAGACACGTATCCAGGGCTGGCCTCAGCACGCTGGGATTCACGCTGCCTTCTCCATCCTGCTGTCTGCACAAACACGCCCCTGGAGCAGCACAGAGCCCAGGGAAGGGGAATTCAGGTTGGGAAGCAAGTCTTTAGATCCTGAAGGATGGGTTTTGGCTGGCAGACTGGCTGGCTGGTCCCACCAAAAGATCACCACAAAGAAGATGGGAGTTTTCCCTATGGATTTGATTTCAGTACAAAAGCGAAGAGATTCCCCTCACTACAGACTATCTGCATTCAGGTCACCCAGAGATATCCAAAGGAAATCAGCACTGCTATGGAAAATCTCTTATACAGGACCACATCCTTGCTGCAAAGCAACAGGACCAATTCCCCCCACTGAGTGATTTTCCTCCTGAGTGCAGAATGGAGCAGAGAGCAGAAACAGCTCGTGAATCATGGAATCACAGAATAGCTGGGGCTGCAAGGGACCTTTAAAGGTCAAGACAAGAGACAGAAGGGTGGGTGAGGAAAGAGATGAAAACACAACAGTGACACCTTCACCTTTGTTCCCATCTTGTCGCAAACTTCAAAACAAAGCCCGAGGATGAAATTTTGTCTGGAGATTCCAAGAGAAAGCCTCCTCCACTCAGCTTCTTGTGCTTTGAGGTTTTAAGTGCCTTGCAGGCAAAGTGGAGCCTGGAGTGCCGTGAGATGCACTCCAGTGATGGATTACCACTGCTGCAAGGTGCCTTTCATTTCCCCTGACACACCTGAACTCGAAACGTTTCTTCCCTGCGAGAATCGAGACATTTTACCAAAACAAAGGGAAGTTTACTTTAGTATTGATCCTCTGCATGAAACTGTGCCTCAAACAGCTTCACAGATCTGAGATAAAATGTCGCTCAGAAAGAGAATAATTAAATACCACAGGCTGAGGAAAGAAAAAAAAAAAAGTATTTTAGATCTAAGACATTTTTCACAGGGCGGGAAGATTTGTCATATGGTAAACAGTAGAAACTGTGAATTGGGACACTTGTGATTTATCTCTGCTTCCACAGCCTTCCCATGTGACTGGGGTAAAAGAACAACAGTCCTACCTATAACTTGCTCAAAATAAAGCACAGTTTCAATGTGTTTAAGTGGGAGCTCATTTTATTCAGCACACCACACTTGATTCTTTCAGTACCTCAGCTTCACCGAAAGTAAAACAGCACAAGCACCTGGCTGTGCCAGAAAAGCACTTCCATTAATGCCCTCAAATGAAAAGGCATCAGTGTAAGATATTAAATCCCTACCAGGACAGAGCTATGTGCAAGTCAGATGAGATAACAAGCCAGTAAATTTCAAAATCACCACTTGCATCCATCCCATAACTACATGCTGAAATCCCTCCAGCTAGGCTGGCATGTTGGCAGAAAAAAATTGTCATTGCTAAATTTAGCAGACACCTCAATCATTGTGTGATGCTTCAAAAGCAATGGAGATGTAAAGTGGAATTTGTAGGACACCATTTAAACTGAAATGAGAGCTGTGCTCACTGAGCAAAGGCTTTTCTTAATTCCCTTCCTGTTTGGACAATTTGATCCACTTCTTTTTTTTCCACTACAACCACAAAGGTCTGTCCTGCAGTGAATGGATAGGCTTTTTTCTGGGATAACTTCCAGGTTAAAGAGAAAGGATTTACACTTGAATGAAACATAGGCACTGTATTTGGAAAATTTGTTTTGAAAACTTGGGAAGGAAGCAAAGCCTCCTTCATTTAAAAAGGGACTCAATTAACATTCTCCAACAAGTCTTCCTATCGAAAGGACAGTATTTGCTGGGGAACATGTGATCTGAAACTTGTTCTCCTCGCTCACAATGTTCCTTTCTGAAATACAGGGCACTGCTTTGGAGAGACACGAGGATCTTTGCACAGCTTTCCAAAGGACTGCCTGTCACAGGCCAGGCCTTGACTCCAGACATCAGATCTTCTGTGACTTAAGCTCAGGAAACTTAAAATAGTGCTTAAAGACCCTAACAAAGGCCTAGAGTGACACAATCCTACTGTGGCTCCCTCTACAAGGACAGCTCATCCATGCTCAGCCACAAGGGCAAGATGCATTCGCGGTGTCACAAATCGCATCTCCCCATTGTCCTGAAAAAACACATTTTAAAAACTTTCTGGAAAGAACACACTAGAGACCAACCAAGCAGGTGTTCTGCTTTTGATTCCTGTCTGTCTGGGTGTGGGTTTGATCTGTAGCAGGCAGGGGCCAGACAGGATCACCCTAAGGTTTATCTTGGGCTGGAGAAACAATCCTGCGAGTGCTGGGCATGTCTAGAAATTGCCCACGCAGGAGGAAGAAAACAACCCATGCCATTATTTTTTTTCCAGATAAAGAGGGGAAGAAATGCTACTGACAGTTTAATGTGCACTTTTATTTCTAAATTCCATTATCAACTGCATAAGACAGTGCATTCTTCACTCTTTAATAAGTACAGCTTCAAGTCGAGGCTGACTCAAAGTTGATGACGGATTGAGTCCACATCAATGCCCAGCAGATTTGGATGGGAGATAAAGGCAATATTGGTGTGTATAGCTATAGAAAACATGCTATCAACACATCCAACACTTTGGGGAGACCATCTGTAGCAGCCCACTCTCCTTCATTTCTTCTGGATGCCTCCGACTGCAGCATGACCCAAGCACAAGCAACAGAAGGAAAGAGTTACCTGCAGCTACCCCCCACCAGTGCCTCAGAGAGACTACATAAGCAAAACAAGGACACAGGCTCTCTCCAGAGCCTCTCCCAGGAATTTGGCTACTGAGATATGAGCTAGCCTTTGGAAAAAAAATGCTATTTTATCCCTGCTGATCATACTTTTAGTGCAGGCACTGTATCAGGTGTGGATAAACATAAAAATTCTCCTGCATTCAATCGCTATTCTTTAGTTCCTCCATCTGGGAGTTTGTCTACACCAAAATGGACCAGACACCCCACGATGAATTCCCTCCATCCAGAAAATAAAAGCAGTTTAGGGGTTCTGTTTCTAAATAACGTTTTCCATGGGAAAGTCAGCATGCTTTAAATTCCCAGTGCAGTGCAATAGTGTCCTCACACAGACAAGTGCCTCGTCTTAACCCTTGCTGAACACAAACACAGATGTCGGGACAAAGCAGCAGAGAATCCTCTGTACATCCCATACAAACCAACCACAAGGTGCTTTGCAGAGCTGGGAATGAGCTGCTTGGTGATAAACACACTTAATGGAGTTTACATTTGGTTAAGACACTTACAGATTAAGAGGTTGGATCCTGTCTTTCCTGTCGGCTACAGGCAGATGCCGGACAGCACAACGTGAAGATACTTTTCCTATGAGGTTAAGCAAGAAATAAATGAAAAGCCATAGGCACCTCACACAAAACACAGGGCCAAAAGTTGGGCTCAATTTGAGGTTTCTCTGAAAACCCTCCATCAGTCCCAAGGGAATCCAGAAAATACATGGAGAGGACACAGTTCACACAGTCACTCTCCCATCACCTTGAGCTAAAGATCCCCTTGGCAAATGCATCTTTTGCACTCAGAAATGTCCCTTGCAGATCCCTTCTCCTGAGAATAGCACAGGTGGTGACAACACACAGAATGTGCTCATACCCACATCTTCTACAAAAATCTGACTTAGGTTTCATGGCACCTGTGGAAAGAGGCAGCCCACTCCAAAAGTTTAAAACTGGGTAACTGCAGTAACTGCATTTTTTCAGAAAAGAAAGGGTAGAGTATTTAATAATCAAATAGTTTCTCCTCTCCATGTACAGAACTGTGGAAGCTTTCTGATCCTGTCCAGTCTGCATTTGCATGTACTGGAAACAAGCTTTAAGATCAGGAACGTGCTGCAAAGTCCAGTATCACACAAACACACAGGATGCTTCTCTCTGTCCTCTCATGCTGGAGTTAAAAACAAGTATTAAGTTATACTGCACATTTTATTAAAAAGAAATTAGAAAGGTATCTAACTACTAGAAAATCTGTGCTTTTCAAGGTGAAGTCGCCTGGCCAACGTGGGTAAAGTGCTGTAACTCTGCTATGGGACTCCAGCATTGATATAAATGCTGCAGACACACAGAAAGTGTGTTCTCGGACTCAGAAAGTTACAGGGACTTAAGAGATGGGGACACAGCCCCATATTTACACCCCTGCCCCACTGTGTATCTTCTTGTGCCCGTTTGTCACCAAGTGCATCTTCCCCTCCCTGCTCCAGAGCAGATTAAACTTAATATACTTATGCAGTTGTGAAGTGTCCTGCCTATCATCCAATTAGGCAGCTAACGAGATCTGAGTAACAGCACGTAGGCACTGAAAACTGCTGCCTGATATCAGTACAGATTAGACACGTTCTTTATGTCCCCAGCCCTTGCAGAAAAAGGTTTGGGATTCGTTCAAAGGCTGCTCCGAAGACTGGATTCAGGTAATTGTTTAATTTTGTTTGGGATCCATAAACACATCACGTTTGTTTCCTCTTGATCTCCTGGAGCTGTCATGTCACAACTGTCCCATTACAAAACTCCCGATCAATCTGGTGTGACTCGCTCAGTTGAACTTTCAGTGTGGACAGGGGCAAGACTCATCACCTCTGTGGTCCCTTCCAGCATCAGAAATCCATGGAGCAATAAAGTACCTGTGCATCATCAGGAAAAAATGTACAGGATTGATAAAGAGATTCAGAAATGCAATCTTTATTAGCTCTGACGCTCTTCCACACAACATTCCCATAAGATCCACCTAAGAAAACATTAATTAGATGTAATCACCATAAAATGGCTGCATGTCAACATCCTTCTTGGAGCATAATTATCAGGGGTTTGTTATCTAATTGGGAGGGCACTGGAAAGCGGGACCAGCCAGGCATAAGAGCTGTGCAATATTTTCATTACCAGTCAGGATGACAGACTGGAATGTATGGCCATAAACCAAACAGATGATTCAGCTGGGAGGATTTGCAAGCACCATGGCGTAGAGATTTCAATTTCTAAATGATCTTCATGCACTGGTCCAGTATCAGCATCAGGAAATAATTAAGAAAGAGAAGTCCCAGGTACAAATACAAAAACAGGGAGAAACTCTCTATTCAGCAAGACTCCAGAAAAGGCTCTTAGAGGGTCAAGGCAAAATGGTGATATTCAACAATGTTCCACAGGTGCATGAAGGTAAAGCCCAAGGGATGAGCCATGGAAAGCACTCAGCTATGCCTTGCAATGTTCTGCCCTGAGCTGTTAATTGCTGGCTTTTTGGAACATCAGGCCTGAGAGCACCTTGTGGAGAACAACAAAATTAAAAAACATCAGGTGTCAGATGTAGCTGGATCCATTTAAGCCAGAAGTGTTTCTAAGAACAAACTAATGCAGGCAAGTAAGTGGGACAGAGCCTGAGGAGAGACTCTCCTTCCAAACCCAGCAGGCAAATTCAGAGTTTGGTTCTCTTGAATTGAACCCTCTGGCTTTAATCTCTGTTTGAAAACAAGGTAACAACCATCAAAGTGGGTGGAAAGAACAAGAGTCCAGGCCTTATCAACATAGGAAAATGGAGAGATGGGTGAAACACACAGCTTTAAACTGACAAAGGGCAGGGATAGATGAGACATGGGGAAGAAATTCTTCCCTCTGAGGGTGGGGAGGCCCTGGCACAGGGTGCCCAGAGAAGCTGTGGCTGCCCCTGGATCCCTGCAAGTGTCCAAGGACAGGTTGGACAGGGCCTGGAGCAACCTGGGATAGTGGAAGGTGTCCATGCCTATAGCAGGGGGGGGCACTGGATGATCTTTCAGGTCCCTTCCAACCCAAACCATTCTGTGATTCCATGACTCTGTGGTTGAAATTTGCTTGGATCATTGAGCTGGAAAGGCAGCAGCCAACAGACTGGAACACCTGATGTGAGAAGGGAGTGAGGGAACAGGTGTTGTTGAACTTGGAGAAGAAATGGTGTTTGGTGAGGGATCCAGTTACTGTCTTCAACTACTTAACTGAGGTTTACTGAGCAGATGGAGCCAGACTGGGTGGCAGAAACAAAAAGACAAGGTACAATGGGAATTACTGACAGCAAGGGAAATACTGATCAGACAGCAGGAGAATATTCCTCACCACAAGAGCACTAAGCATGGCATCAACCTGCTACTCTTAACTAAAAAAGGCCCAAGAAAGTTCACAAGAAACCTACCTTTGATCCTGGCCCTGTCTGAAGCAGGAGGTCAGATGAGAGAGCTTCAAATCTCCTGTGCCACTTCCCTTACTCTTCACTTCTAAGAAATCTTTATCAAGAAACACTGGAAAAGGGATTTTGCCCAAGAGTCTACATCACTCTGCACCTCTTCAGTGCTTACAAGTACTTCAGACTCTAAAGCTGTGAATAAAATACCTTCCACATGACTTAAGATCCCAGTGTCTGCAACTGACAGAGAAAAAAAGTAAAGAATGAAAACACCAGAGCTTTCACTGCAATTTGAAAGAGAACAAGAGAAACTGGGGACTCACATTACACAAGTTATCATACAAAAACTCTGCAAGAAAACTGAGGCATTCAAAGATACACACTGATAGTTCAAACAAAAAAAGCCAGACTGCTCCTCCCTACCTGCTCTTCCCACAGCAATAAACACAAGTCGATGCCAAAAGATGTTTCAGACCTGTCCAGACCAGCCTTCATTTTGGTGAGAGCTTCTTCAGCTGTCTCAGGACAAAGGCTCTCTGTGTGCAGACAAACCTGCCCCACACACTTCCCACTCTCTCCCACTGAAAGGTATAACAGAGGTGTTAATAGATCCAGAGAAAATGCCTGGAACAATACACACAGGCAAGTTTTGGGCTTTTTGTCCCCCTCAAAAATAAAGTGAAGGAGTTTACCTTAGCAAATAATGCTTCTAAGTGCTGGCTGATCTGTTTTCTGTCATGTTTTATATTTGAGTGCTACCTCTCAGAATAATCTTCACATCCACTTTTTACCAGCTTTAGAAATGCATGAATAGCTGAATCCTTCAGGGGAACAAAGGGACAGCAGGTACAAAATGAGATGCACAGAGTGTAATCACAGCAGGGAGGGAGAAGGGAAGGTCACTCCTAAGCTACAGCTGACAGGTCAGAGCAGGAAAGCACAATGGCTGAGCTGTAATCGAGCTAATCATGGGGAAAGCCTTGGTCAGGGCAGCTGGCAAGGACTTCCTTCACCTTACAACAGGGAGGAATTATTGTGGAACAGTCAAAGATCCAGAACACACCCCTGAAGAAAAGACAGCACTTCAGCAAGAAAAGCACGTGCTCTGTTTTTATAGTTGGTAAAGAGACAAAGCCATAATAAAACCTTCCATGAGAAAACACTTTGCCAGTGCTCTGTCTAAAACTAAAATGCATTCATTACCCTCCAGAAGTCTACTTGAGAGTCACAAAATGGTGTTTGCTGGCTCAGTACACGCAGGTATCAGACACAGCACTCCAGGCAAGTTTTGGACCCTGCAGCTCAAGGAAGACACGGCCCAGAGATTCCCAAAGGCAGCTCCAGAGGACTGAACAGCTCACTCTGTACAGTAACAAAAGGGCAAAAGGGCAGCAATTCTCAACTGCTGCACAGAAATCAAAGTCAGAGACAAGGAAAATCTCAGTAATGGCAAGAACAATGACCGACTTTCAAGGATCACCCAGGGAGGATGAGGAAAGTCCATCACTGGAGGCTTTCAACAACAGCTTTGGACAAACATCTGCTGGGAAAGTTTAGATAGATCTGACCCAGCCTTGGGGCAGGAGGTCAGATTAGACAACTTAAGGTCCCCTCCAACACTGCAGCTCTTTGCTTGTAACAGAAATTTGACAACAGAACACGTCAGCAGCAGCCCCAAAGCACGCAAGCCTCCCTACTATTTCCATCATACATTGGAGAAACACTAAGATCCCACGTGCAGCAGCTGCCTGTTCCCAGATGGCACCTACTCCCTTCATTCCTGGAGGAGCAATACAGGGAGAACACAAAGAGCTGGACTCACAAAACAGGCACAGGAAGACAAGCTCCCCAGCACAGCCTTCCCAACAACACAGCCCCTCTCACACCCCACAGCATGGGGACAGTTATTAACAGGAGCCCACCCCCACTGTCCCTTCCATTTTCCCCCTTCCCATCTCACCCTGCAGTCTGAGCAGTTCTCTCTTTTTTTCTCTTTAGGCCTTTCTTCTGTTCCTGCCTGGAACACCTCCTGGAATATTTTCATGTGTAAGATCTTCAGGACTGGATCCCTGCCCACCACACAGCCCTGGATCCCACCCCGAGGGAATCAGGGGACAAAAAGAGTAATGACCCGGTGCTTCACTCCAAAGCCGGCAGTCACACTCAGCCCTTTGTCAAGTTCTCTCAAAGCCCAAACAGAGACACCAGATGCCACTGTGACACTGGAGTGATGGTGTGAGCTCCCCACGACTAGAAAAGGACATTTAATTTAGTCTGCTGGGAGGACTTTATGCTCCTGCAAGCATTAATGAATGGCACCAAGTGTCCCATGGGGTCAGAGCATCCAAGCAGCAGAGTGTAAACTGCAAACTCTGAAGTACCAACCTTCATCTCAGGGTTAAAGCTCGAGCTATCAAAGCAGTCTTAAGAATTTTTGCTTCCTTCTGTGCTCCCCCCACAATCCTCTTGGCTCATTCTTGAAAATCCAAAGTCAACCTCCAAGTTCTGTCTATGGAACAACAAGGGAGGAAGGTGACAGAAGCGGTCCCAGGGAGAAATACTCACATGTGTGAGTGTTTGTGTGAACACACCTCAGCTATAAGCTCTGTGTGTGTGTGTCCATACACCCTGGCACGTCTGAGGGCACAGTTATGCAATCCCAGAAAACTTAGATCCCAATTTGTACTGTCCTTAAAGGACAGCCCTGACTGTACGTGTAATGCTGACAGCAGCAGTCATGGGACAGGCCAGGGATTGGATCCAACTAAAAAAATAACCCCATAGAAATAATAATAACCTTCTGCCAGGTGTGTGGGCTCCCTGACCGAGATCTCGCACTCACAGTCACAACAGAACGTGCACAGGAATAGAATGACCCCTTTTCCTAGAAGTAGCATCTTAAATCTGTGTAAATCATCCGCCAGCCCGTGCTCTGACGGCTGGAAGAGAGTTATGCAAGAGAGGAAACAAGCAGTCGGAGACAGGACAGCTCAGAGAAAACATCTCAGGGCAGTTCCTCTCCTAAAGCCAGGCTCTTGCAAAACAACCCTCGTGCCAGCTTGCCAGGCTCTCCCAAAGGGTCTGTGAGCTCCGGAGTTCAACCAAAGGATTACCAAGCACATCTTCCTGGCAGAGTCCTCTGGGATCACAACGGTGACTGATTTCAAAAAAGAAAATCCTGTTAGAAGAAGACTGGAGATCAAAGCAGGAGGTTACATCTATGTCCTGAACATGCATCCCATGGGACAGGAGAATTTTTAATTCAGTTTCAGACTAAATACTCGTCCAAGAGAAACATCAGGTGAGCACGCCTGAATGTGTAACCTCTTTGGGAAAAAATCCATTCCCCACCTGCCCTGAAAATTAATTTAACTGAATCAACTCTTATAAAGGAAAAGAAACTCCTCCTTTCCTATGCAATTCCCTGTTTAGGGATAGGCTAAGACCATCTGCTTCACTTAGCACAAGGCATTTTCTGCCTACATCAGCTACAAGGGAGCTTGAGTAAGCACTTCACAACACACATGATCTAAAACAAACGTGGTTTTTTTTTTCCCCCTTCTCAAAGTGTGCAAATATCACCATATCCTGTCCAATGTTTCAGTCATTCCAAGTCTGCCAGCAACCTACACTATTCCACTCACCTCAGTCTAGAGGACACACTTAAGGAAAATCTGGCATTATGAAGAAGAATAGTGAATGGGGAAGAAATGAATAACTAAGTGTCCATTCTTCAAAAGTTATCTACATCCATTTAGTTTTCTACTTCATCAGCCAGGAAGACAAATATTTTCTTTTTTCTTAAAAGGTAGTACAAAACTTTGAACTCAGTAAGTACACACACACACACACACACAAAAATACACTAAAAGTGGAATTAAATGAACTTTTCAAGCCATTATAAAGGCTTTGGAGCCCTTAAAAGACCTATTGGATAAAAGAAATGTAAGTTACAAAACCAAAAATTCCCCACAAGCAGAAATTATCTGGGTTTACATCAGTTCAGCTCTTTAGGGCCCTCCACAGCTGAGATCTCATTCTCTTTCTGGCACTAATCTGTTCTGTGGCCCCTATGTTCCCCCCATCTTTCTACTGCAGAAAGTGAGAGAAACGTGGACTCAGAGCATGATGTGTTAAACTGCCCCAAAGAGGGAATATCCAACAACCACCCTGTGTAAATCTCTACCCTGGGGCTGCAAAATCTGACTCCCTCAGACCCAGCAAGCTGCCAGCCACCATCATTTGGAATTAGAGAGCACAAACAATTAGTGTCTTGTTTAACTGAGACTTTAAAGCAGGGCCTGGTAGCAGAGAACTACCCGAGAATAGCTCAGGGATCAAACTCCAGCAGGAAAAGCAGGGAGGGGCTTTTTGACCCCTCTTGCATTACATTCCTGCTCCTGAGCTCATCACCTTCAGAGCAACCCAGGCCTTTCTCAGATCCAAACCACTCCCTGCTGCATCCTTACAACTTCCATCCCATCCTTGCAATCTCACAGCCCTGGCCCCAACATGTCACAGAACAAAAACTTCAAGTCGCCATGAAAAAATAACACCAAAACTGCACTTAAAACCACGATTAAAATTCACCAAACACCACCACATTTGCTGCATTTAAAGATTTCCAGAGGAAAAGGTCACCAGAATATAGAGCACATCTCCCAGAGCTAACAGCCTTGTCATGCTGCTGTCGGGTTCAGACAGCAAATACATTGTTATAAAATCCCAGCGTGCCGTGTTATCCACAGCTCTGGGCTGCTGGCTGAATCACAGAATGGTTTGGGTTGGAAGAGACATTAAAGATCATCTCATTCTCATTCCCTGCCACGGGCAGAGGGACACATTCCACTACCCCAAGTTGCTCCAAGCCCTGTCCAACCTAGCCTTGGACACTTTCAGGGATGGGGAAACAACAGCTTCTGTGCCAGGGCTTCATCACTATCTGAGTGAAGAACTCCTTCCTAATACCTAACCTAAAAGTCCCCTCTGTCAGTGGGAAGCCATTCCCTCTCATCCTCTCAGTCTGGGCTTTTATCCAAAATCCCTCTCCAGCTCTCTTGGAGCCCCTCTAGGCACTGGAATGTGGTCAAAAGTATTCCCAAAACTTTCTGTTCTCCAGGCGGACACCTCCAGCTCTCTCAGCCACCTACCTGCACTGTTCCTCCAGCCTCCAGCCCAACCCTATGCCAGGGCCCCTCAAGGGCACTGGCTTTTGTGGAAACACAAGAACAGGACCTCAAACTATGTTTCCTCCAAAGCCACTCTCCAGAGCAGAGCCACACACCACACTAAACACCTGCACCACACCAATGTGCTCCTCAGGTGCCACCCACACTCGTGGTGGTAACTAGAGTCACCATGAAGATTTATTTTCCAAGTGGCTCATATTCCCACCCACGGTATTTCTGGAATCTTTAGTTAAAACAAGAAGGAACCACTGAAATATTAGATTATTAAAAAAAAAAAAAAAAAAGGAAAAATTTCCAACCAATTTCCACGGTGACTTCTATAAACTCAAGATTTATTACACTGCACACACCCACAGTGCCCTCAAGACAGAGCACAGAATGCCCAGACACAGCAACAGAGCCAATGAAAATGGGACACAAATTCAAGGTACCTGAAAATTTTCATGTTCCCTCAACAGAAAGACAACAAAGATAATAACACAGTCTGGAAACACCATAAAGGTGGTTTTGAAGAGTTACTTGTAAACTATTTGCACCTTAGGATTCCATAATTTGATTAATTAGTTGCATTTGGGATTTTTATGCTTCTATTCCCTATTCTCATGGTGGGTTACCATCTCTCTCCCACATTACTGCTGTGCTTAGATCAGTTTTTGCATGCAAGCAGTGCAGGACAGATCTCTCAGCCACACCTTAAAGCCAGAGGTTTAGACTCTCCAGAGAAAGAAGAGTTCAAATCCATTCTTCATCCACATCAATTCCACGAGGAGATCTTTACAGCTCTTTTATTTATTATTTACCACTCTGACACAATGTTTTAGCTCACCAACAGAACTAAAAAAATATCAGTTATTTAATTTCCACAGACTTGACTTCATTAACGTCTGGAGAGGAGTAATGTTTGTGGCCAGTGGGAAAGGGTATTTCTACATTTTTCCATTTTCTGGTCTGTTAATTACAATTACTGAGAAAAGGAGACAGCGGTGAGATTTGTGAAACACAGCAGGCTGTGTTTCAATACTTGTGAAAAAACCAGAGAAAATAATTTCTCTTTTTTGTATAACCCAATCATACAAAGTAATTCCACATACTTCAGAAGTCAGCATCACAATTTTCCTTAGAAATTCACTTGGGCCAGAAGGAATTTAGTTGGAGAATCTCAGATTTGATTAGAAGGGATTACTTTTCAGTGAGATGACAGGAACAGAAAATAAGAAATGATGGAAGTGGGGTTGAGAGACAGGTAGATACACTCCTGAGGCTGACAGCGAGATGCAGGAATACTCCTCCAAGCCTCTGAGGCAGAGATGGGCAGGGGTCCAACAGCTTTTGAGGATGGATGAGAGAGAAAAACCCCAATTATACTACTTGGCTAAGGTGGAGGTCAGTAAAAGCACCATCACACCTCTTAGATGTTGTAGGGAGCCCAGAAACCACCACGTCTGCTGTTTGTAAGGAACATCAACAATTTGGCAGAGTTCTCCAAACTCTACCTCAACCCCTCCAGTGCCACCAAATCAACTGAGATTCCTCCATCCCAGCAAGACACTGAGTTTCAGAGACACCACAACTACCTCGTGACACTTTGGTGGGAGAGACACAACGGGGAGGAAGTGCTTCCAGCTCAAACCAGGGAGAGACAACCACGAGTGCCTGCAGGAGCAGCAGGGTTGAGGACACGGGACCCCAGGACACGTGCAGCGGATTTGTGGTGTTCCAGCCGCACACTCCAGAGTTTCAGGGAGGCGTGGCACAAGGTGGAACAGCTCCAGAGCCTCTGTTCCACGGAGCCAAAGGATGGAGAGGGATGAACGACCGCAGCACCCAACATCAGCCAGCGTTTTTAGCATCTAAAGCCTCAGACCTCTACACCCCTTTCCACAGACAGCTTCGCCAAAACACCAGCTGGATGCTGCTCCAAACCCAAGGGAGTCGAGGTAAACATTTGATCAGCTACACGATGATTTGGATCCAGGCACTGAGTCAGACCAAGCCTGTTGCATTTTTGCCAGCTCAGTAGTCACCCAAACAGGCTTCCTAGTCCGGCTACCCACTCCACAAGAGCGGCACGAGGGAAGGGCAGTGCTGGTTTTTTTTAGAGGCAAAGCCAGCTGAAACCACAGAGCTTGCTACTCCTTAAAAAACACGGTACATCTGTTCCACAGCAGTGCCATAAAAGATTTGTAAGTGCTGGTCTAATAATCTGGAAAGGGAAAAGGCTCTAGGAGAGCAAAATGTTATCACTAAGTCAATAAAACAACATCTGTAAAGGACTGAGAACATAACAGCATTCTTGCACAATACACAGAAATGCTCCTGGGCTGATTTCTTGTTCTCCACTAAACCTGTCTGGTAACTCTGGGAACAGGACTGCGTCGTACAGGCTACGGGAAAAGTGGATCAACAGGGTGAGCTAAGGACAGGGCTCTGGGCTCAACTTTGTTTGTGCAGGATCACAGAGTGGACATGTGTTAGACGGTACATATGGTTTCACTTTTACGTAAAGCTTGTGTTTACATCTAATATATCAGGCAATTACAGCTGGTCCCGGCACCAGGTTTGAGACAGCGTGTCTATAATCCACGAAAAGCATGGTTTTGGGATGAGCAGAGCAAGGATGCAGCAGTGCAGCTCCGTGTATGGGGTTGAGAATGTAAATAAAAGCTTTGTTTTGAGGTCAGTTTCAGTAACTGACAAGTGGCTTTGTGCATGTTACTACCCGGCATTCAGGACTAATCCCTCATCTACCACACCGATCTCAAAGACGGAGCAATTCCGCAGAAGTCGACGGATTCGACTGAAAACGCCAGATCGGTGCGAACCGCCAAGCCCCCGGTATTGTAACAGCTTTGTATAAACACGAAAAACACACCAGAAACACAAACAAGCCGGGAGCGAGCCTCTGCCGCCCGTCATTCACATCCTCACCACGGTGACTTCCTCACTTAACCTCTCCTCTCGGTGTCACCACCGGCAACGCCGAGGCGGGGAACGCGCAGGCAATGCGCGGACTCGTGTCACATGCGGGAGACACACTGACATCAACACACGGGAGGGGAATAAAAACACCCAAACCACCCCAAAATCCCAATACAACCATGCCGGTTCTGCCCTTAACCGAGAGAGCGATCCTTTCTCCCACAGTCCCCATAAAAAGCGGTCGGGATGACACCTACTCCGCACCTGGGTTGGGGTGTCAAGGGGCGGAGGAATGAGGGTCAATAAATACCTGGGGTGGTTTGGGACGCGTGGGATGGGTGCACAGCGAATGTGCCCTGGAGTAGTTTGAGGAGGTGGGATTGTGGGATGGGGCACGGGGAACGGCCCCTCAGGGCGGTGTGTGGGACGGGGCACAGGGCTAAACCCTCAGGGCGGTGTGTGGGATGGAGCACCGGGCTGAACCCTCAGGGTGGTGTACGGGATGAAGCAAAGGGCTGAACCCTCAGGGTGGTGT
>VXBB01015281.1:6422-17542 GCA_013399915.1 Illadopsis cleaveri
GGCGGGCGGCGGCCACGCCGGCTCCGCCTCTCGCCCTCCACCGGGGGAGGGCGGCGGGAGCAGCGCCCGCACCGCGGGCATCCCGAGGGGGCCGGGCAGCGCGGGCTTGGCGCTGGCGGCATAAACTGTGGGGCTGAGGCCCTAGGGAAGCCGTTCCAGTGCGGCCAGTCCCTCGTACCCCAACCCTGGGACGAGGCAGCGCCGATGCCGCCCGAGGCACGGTGGCAGCGAGGGGCACGGTGACACAGCAGCGCTGCGGCCCGCCCTCCCCCATGGCCGGGCCGGGGAGCCGCGCCGGGGCGGGGCCGGGAGAGTAACTGACGGGTGATTGACAGCCCGTGCCGCGGGGACACGCGGGCNGGCCCGCCTCTCCCGCCGCTGGGAACGCCACGTACGGGTATATCGGCCTGAGACCGGCCTAGCGCCCTGCCCCAGCGCCTGCCCGACCTGCTCCTCACAGCCTCAGAGGTCTCCGGCTGCCGCCAGGCCCCGGCCCGAAGGCAGGAGGCCGCTTCCCTGCGTGGCAGACCGCCTGTGTGTGAGGGATGGGACCGCGGGCAGCTTGTGCGCTGCAGATACTCGCAGTTAAGCAGGAGCCAGAGATACGGGCTGGTATAAAATTATGAGTTGTTCGCAGATAATTCACTACGGGGAAAAGAAGAAATTATCTCATCGGGCCAGAAAATTGGCCACGACTTATATTTGCTCTTTATATAGATGCAATGTGTCGTTAATAGACCATTAACAGTTTTGCTGCCTTTAATTGAAATACAGCCTGCACTGAACGTTCAATAAATTGGAAAAAGCAATAAATCTTTAGAAACAAGGGGAATTGGTTTATTGTCCAACTTTCCAAATTAAAACAATTAAACATTTGAACAAATTAAAACCGAAGTCTTTACCTGAGGTTACAACATTCTGGCTGGGGAGGAGGAAGAGTTGGCAAAAGCAGCGCAGCTTGGAGCTGCAAAGGGGGAAAGTACCTCTGTCTTCAGTGCAATGGTATTATATGAATTAGGGCCTGTGCATGAAATAATTTTCGCCCACACCTATCTTCTTTTTTTTTCCCAAAAGGTGTAGCCACACATTCTGCTTCCAGCCTGGCTGTAAATGTTTCCTTGTTTTAGGGAGGTGTGTGCCTCACCTGTTAGGCTGAGACAGATCACATTCAAGTCACACTTAGCAGTATAAGGGAATTGGCTTCTTTTAATTTTTTTTACCTTCCTTATGTTCTGATCGATTTTGATAGGTGATATAAATGTCCCTGGTACATATAATGTACATTAAGAACACAAGCCTGGGTAGGTTTGATTCCTCTTTGGTTCAAACAAAATAAAGGAACACATATTCCTTACTCCAGTGGCATATAAATGACATGGCTGTGCACATGAGTTTCTTCCAAATGGCACTTTTTCCACTCCTCTTGAGGAAAAGGTGATCCCATTTGAGGCAAAAACTTTTATATATATGCAAGTGGCATTTGTTTGAAATATGTCCTCTTCAGAATGATCCGGTTATCGTGGCCGTCCAGGCCCTGGAAGGGGAATCAACTGGAAGCCCCTTATCGTGCCCTGAGCAATGAGGAAGTTTGCATGTTCACTATCTGGCAGTCCAAGAAGGTGTAAATGTGTACCTTTGCCCAGCACAGTCCTGACAACATGCAACAGTAGTCTTTATCCAGCACTCAGCTGGATGGAGCACTCCTGATGTACAAGCCCAGCAGTGTGAGGTGAAAACACCTTTCTGCTCAAATAAACATGGTTCTGCTATTCAGGAAAGCAGGAGTCACGTAAAAGTTTCTATATTAGCTAAAAACCTTTAATTTTCTCTGAAATTAATGAGGGCTGGTGGAGTTCAGCCCTTTGTGGACAAGAGCCTTCTTTCTTTCTTCTTTCTGAAGAAGGACAGGGATGAGCTATAGCTGTTACTGTTTAGCTGTTCCTGTTACTGAGCTATTAATGGCATTAACTGTTTGACTTAGCTGTAAACCAGTCTTTAGCCCCAGGAACACTGAGGTTAGTGCTACAAAGGTTAGCTATAGGAACAGAGCTGCTACTGGCCTGTCTCCTCTGGCAACATTAGCAGCTGTGCAGTGTTTTTCAAGCAAAGACAGATGATTCTGTCAGCTTGCGTGGGTTTTCATAGCATTTGCGAAGCCTATCTAATTTCTCTGTTCAGTGGCAACAGGATAACAAACCGTCTTTGTTCACAGTTTTCCCAAGACACGTGCTGGCACAGAAGAGGTGCCACTGGCACGCTGCAGACCAGAAATGGCTACACTTTGGTGGCTAGGAAGTTGTCCTGCTGCACAGTGTTTGCAAAATAAGATGAGATCTTGTGCGGGCAAGAAGTGATAAATATGTGCAAATATTTAGTGTTGCATTCTTCAGGCTGGGAGCGCCATTTGGGCCAGCCTTGTAAGGACAACATCTCCTGGGAATTTCACTTCCTCTCATAATCTGTTGTCAACGTGACATGGCAGATTAGAGTTCAGCCTTGGAAACTGCGAGTTGTTTCCCTCTATTCCTATTTGACATACATTTTTGCTCAAACTTGTGAACTGCTCCCATCATTTTGGGAAGCAGTACAGATGCACGCATTTAACACTTCTTTCTCTTTCTGAAAGCGAGTCCAGTTGTACCAAACACTGAACTGGGGAAACCCGTCATTTCTCATCCAGAAGGAATGTATGTAAATTTATCATCTTAATTGATGCCTCTCCATGAGGTTCATATAATCAGCCCTTGTAGCTTAACATGCTAATGAACAGGGTAAGTAGAAATCTAATATATTAAAGGAATGCAGACCAATTTGTCTGAGCCCTGCTGAGACCTGCAGTGTAAGTTTTGCAAAGATTTACTCATCTCTCTCCTATCTTTCACTTAGCTGCCTTTTACTCCTCTTTCTGTTGATCTTCTGCAAGTGGAGTGATTCTCCAAAGTGCACAGAAGCCTCTGTGAGGATGTGTAGAGGGGTCAGGAGGATGTTTGGAGAAGGCAGTGGTGATGGTAAATCCCCTTTCCCTCTGCACAGATCTGCACGACACCAGGAGCTCTGCATCCTCATATCCTGGCACAGAGTAGCAGCACACACTGAGAAGTGTGGGATCCAACAGGAGCTCTGCTGGCAGTGGGATCAGGAAGCAGTGCTGGACAGGTAGGCAGATGTCTCGGGCAGCTGAGCTCCTGCAAAGCCCCTCTGAGTTGCCTGGCTGCAGTTTGCACCCCTGTCTCTCCAGGTCTATCAAGTCCTTGCTTCCTCAGCTTTCCTGGAAATCATTACACGCACAGCTTCAATCTGTTTGCCAGTTACTGTGTATTTTCAGGGCCTGGGATCATCTAGCTAGTGCTCTGAGGTCAAAACAGGCTGAATTCTCTTTCTCCTCAAAAGACCCGGTGGGATAAGTGCTGCCCCAGATTGTTTGCATGGCGTGTGCATAGCATCCCTCTCTCCTATCTCTTGCCAGCCTCATCCATCTTCCCTGGAAGCTGGTCTGAGCAGGCACTGCAGTGTGCAGTGCCCAGGACAGCAGCGGCCCTTTTCAAATGGCTCCTTAGTGCTGCCATAATAAGCCTGATAAATAAAACATGGCTTGCAGACACGGATTTACTGGAGAGGGCTAAGGGGGCTGTAGCTCCCTCATTAGTATCTCCCGGTGCAGCATGTGTGCTCCTCATTATGTGGCACAGTGGCGGTTGTCTAGTCATCCATGATGAGGCTGCAGCCACTCCAAGGATGCACCAGGGATCCCAGGGATTCTTTTTTTTTTCTTTTTTTTTCTTCTTTTTTTTTCTTCCTTCTGTGTTAATAATAGGAATTTAGAAGGAAAAAAAAAAGAGAGCTTGACTACGAAGAGGATGAAGGGGAAAAGACTGTAACTGGGTCTGATTTTTTTCTCCCTTGCATCTCTGTAAGTCAGCAGCAAATGCAGAGAATTCTGTATAGCTGTGCTAATATGGAATTGGCATGAGCAGGATTGAGACCTCTGTACTGCACTAACTCTTATTTTGGGCAGCTTTGTTTCCTTTCATTCTAAAATGCTGCTCATAAACTTGTGGCCCAAGTATAAACTTTATCATCTCCCTCACATTTTTTGTCTTCTGTTCAAGGGAAACGAAGCAATTTGGCTGATTTCAAGTCCCTCAAAGCCAGGGACTCAGGAATCTGGGTTAATCTGAGCATGGTTTGTGGAGGTTTGATCCAGCTTTTCTTTCTGGCCATTGCTTAAATCCCTCCTACCTCCCGCATACAAGTTACAACTGCATCATCTTAGTAACCCTGTGACCAAGAGGCATGAGAGTCTCCTCTGAGACTGTAATCTCTCTCTAAACAGCTCTCTGGTGAGCGGTGATACATCATGCAATTTTCTCCTTTAGAGGCTTGTGGTGTCATCTCCACCGTGATCCCTGCCCTGCCCGGCCAGTGCCGGCCAGCCAGAGACCAGGGCTGGTCTGGGAGTGTGTTCCTGGCACGGCTCTGCACGGCTGGGGCATGCCTGGGGTCGTGAACAGTGTTAGCAAAACCTGCCCCTTCCTCTTTGCCAGGAAAGGAACCTGTTTTAGGATGGCAGGAGACTTTACTGGTGTAGCAAAAGTAATCCTCAGTAAGCTCAGGACTTTCCTGTAATGGTGTTTAATATGCAGATAGTCAAACGAATGCCACTGTGATATATTTTTATGGACAAATATTATATATTAAGCCCCGATTTATACGTTTGAGCGTAATACCTGGGGCTCTGAGGAGAGCCTTTAATCTCTGTCAGTGAGGCAGCACGCATGCTAAAGCGCCGAGTAAATCTGCACGGGAGCGCCGAACTGAGTGCAGCATATATCAGAGTTCTTCCGCCTGATAAAATTAAATACACCAGACCACCTCTCTGTGACATTACCGGGCTGATACACGCAGGGGCTGACAGCAGAAAATACCCATCTGTGCTTCCCCACTCTGACCCAAACCCGCACCATTCCTGCTGCTTCTGCTCCCCACCCCCAGCACAAGGGTGCCGTCTCAAGCTCCCAGAAGACGTTCCTGGGTGGAGGAAGGTCTCTGTCCGCGATGTTCCCCCTCTCCTTCCATCACCTTGCTCCCATGTGACCGCCTGGGTGCCGCTTTAGCGGGTGCCGGTGCCCTATTTCCCCTTCAGCAGCGCGCGTAGTGAGGTGAGCATCATCTCGGCATGGGGCTCTGCATTTAATAATCTCACCAGCTCAACTGTTTTTATCTGAATCTCCCTCCTGAACTGATAAATCTAAATTGCACATTTTCTAACCCGCTTTAGCGGAGGGGGAAGTCTCGCAGGTATCCTCAGGTGACGCGCGGGCTCTTCCGCGCCTCTCCGGCTCCATCTACTGCACTTTCCTGGGAATGCCGCCCCTTCCCGTCCGCTCCCGCAGGAGCTGCCCCTTCATCCCGCCGAGCCGGCGGGAAAACGGGAGCTCTGGTTTCGTTCGAAAGGCCTAGAGCTGCCCAGGTGGTGAAACAAATACAATACGCGTTCATACAGTCCTATAAATTGTAATTCCTCCTTGTAAAACCAGTCACTGATGTTCAGCGCCTGCCTCGCTGGGTGAATCCTTCACTTCGCAGCGCTCGGAAGGAGAAGCGGCAGAACAAAGGTGGCCACCGCCACTGAAGCTTTCCGTGCTGGCCGGCAGAGAGAGAACTGGGGACATGGCAGGACGAGGGGCTGGAGGAGAGCTCTGTGTGGGGAGGAGGGGGCCTGCCTGGGAACAAATCTTCTCGCTGCCAGAAAATGCCAGGGGGAAGATAGCAGCTTGGATTTGTGCCGTCTGATGGGGGCTTGGAGGGTGGGACTAGAAGCAGCAGAATTTTCCTGTGAAAGTCCTGTCTCTTCATTTTGCATCCAGTATTATGAGAGAAGCTGCTCTGAAAGAATATCCTACTTTTCCTGGCTCTGTAGTTCAGAGCTGACATGGAGGCGTTATGTGTCCTTATTATAAGCACGCCTATTATAGTGTGGTTTTGGCTGGAGGATGCTGTGTGGTTAAAGACGACTATTGCAACCTAAAATAGTACCAGAGCTTCCCGAATGCTGTGACTATTATGAATTTGTAGGATTAATATTTAGTTGCTCTACAAAAAGCACCAAAAGCTGGAAGTCAAAATTGGAACAAACTTGTGCTAAGGACTGCATGTAACTTTTTTTTTTTTAATATATCTATTCATAGTGCATATTTCTGTAGGTGATAGATTAAGATAAAAATACTTCCAGTTTTTCAGGGTTGTAAAACACAAGGTACATCATATGTTATTTTTTAATTGAAACTCAGATTATCTGTTTGAAATGAATTTGTTTCAATGGCAAGTAACATATTTTTCCGTGATCCTTGTGAAAACTGGAAATAAGGTAGATTTGGCAGCTTAGCCTATGAAGTTCTGGGGCAAATCTCTAAACTGAAAGACCACAGGGTTTTGTCCTGGCTTTGATGAAGTTCTGAAAAGAGCTAAATTAAATCCATGCTGTAGCCATATGTGCAATTTTGTTCTACTGGAATAGCTTATTGCTGTCAGTGAATTTCTCCATACTCCCAGCATTGTGTAAGGGATGACACAAGAACCTGAAGATTACTCTCTCCAGTAGTAACATGCATTTGCAGCCTTAAAATTATTACAACAGCATTTTTTTCATTTACGTGGCTGGAGCGAATCTGTTTTTGCAGTAAATTTGTATTTCAAAGCAGATTTTTGTGTCCATCATTACCACTGGTTTACAAGATTTCTCTTCTCCCCCTTACCCCCCTGCCATTTGGGGATGTGGGAACAAATGAAATAAACCCGTCATAAAAAATAATTTTGTCCAGGTGGAACATAAATCAGCCAAAAAAATATTATTCTACATGGCAAATAAAAAGCATATGCTGTATTATTTAAAGCACAGCCTCCATATTCACATACAAAATTAATGCTACAGTGGGAGGTAAAACTGATGGAGGCAGACAATGAAAATATTAGGAGTAAAACATCATGCCAGGAACAATTCAAGCAGAGCCACTTGCAGGGTCATGGTCGTATTCCATTTCAAATGGGCATGGAAATACACTGTGGGTTATTCTTCTCCAGAGATGCACACATAATAAGCACCTGCTCCCCATGTCTACTCTTCCCTTTTAACTGTTGATTTATGGGATGTTTCTGAAAGCTGTGGTCAGGCTTGTGAGGGATATATAACGTGGTGCCTGCAGGAAGGAATAGGAGTGGGCAGACGAGCTGCCACACTTCCCGTCCCTACTGTGGGGTGGAGGGCTGAGAGGGACTCACAACAAAAGCTGGCTGCTCCTCAGCCTTCAAGGGAAAGGACACCACTGGGAAGTAAATCATAGCCAGTGTGCCTGGCTCGCACCTAGGAAAGTCGGTAAAAAATTATAAACTGTGCTCCTTGCTTCCAGCTGGAGGAAAGGGTGGGTTGAGAGGAGAAACATACAGTGTTCAGCAGTCTAAAGCACCAGAAGGGGTCTTTGCCATCACCAGGCATTTGTCTTCCACAGCATCAAGGAAACAATCTATGAGTATAAAATATCATACTGCATGTGTTTTAAATAGTTTTCAGAAGATTATGAATCCACCCTTCTTACAAGTGTGGGAAGGTACATACCACATACAACTGCTCCCTACTACACTGGAGACAGTATCACCAGAAATTATTTTATTCTCATCCTGGTTCTCCCTGGGTTGGGAGGTGTTTTCATTCCATTCCTCCTCTGAAGTGGAACCTCACTAAATAAGAAATGAACATAATCTTCAGATAATGTTGAAGAGAGGTCACTACAAAGACACTTTGAATTAATATGATGTTTGTCCCTGTAATTTAACAAAAAAAAAAAAAAAACCAACCAAAAAACCAGCACACAGAGAACGTTCTTGCTCTCTGCCCTTCTATTTCACTATTCTCTGATATTTTCTTCTCTGCAGCAAGAGCGGAGCTTTGCAGCCATGAGGTCTTGAGATATTTTCATCTTGGTGGTCCTTGAGATACAATGACACAGCATGCCCATTTAGAAACAAAAGAAAGAAAACGATATTTAATTAAAAATGTGAATCAGAAAATGTAGGGCTATTGAGAATCATCCTGAACTGCTCGTTCTATGTACATGGCTAATAAAAAAGATGCACTGTAGCAACTGGAATAATTCATGGTTCAGTTCCCCTATGATGGTAAGCAGTTTATTGACCTAGAACTACAAAATCATTCAAAATGACATTTGGGAATGCTGAACTTCTGACACAAATCCCCTGATGTAAGGAAATGGAGAGGGCAGCCACACAACCTTCCACTGAGCCCTGCTGTGTCTTTAAATAGCAGCAGGAGAGGTGCACCTAATTCAGAAAAGTAGGAGAGCAATACAGGAACAAGAAGCTCCTGCATTTTAGCCCTGGCTCTTCCAATGGTCCTGAGTCAGTCACCTTGGGCTAGACATTCAGGTGTTAACCAGCCAGAGTGCAGGCCAGGCTTGACACAGAGCTTCCTGTGCTCCTTCCTGAGCCCCTTGGACCTGACTTACACACCCAAAGAGCATTGAGGTGTTTAAAAAACAAGTCGTGGTGGTGCCTGCTGGGAGCTTTTGAAGAAGGATCCCTAAGGGCTGGTCTTAAAAGTTCATGATGGAGCTGTGAGTCCACCCCAGTCACAGCTCTAGTCATGACACCCCTCAGTCAAGGCAAGGCCTGGCTGTGTTGTCACCTGCAGGGACACACAGCCTCAGCCCCCTCATTCGCTTCAAGGACCTGTTGGGGCTTTCTTGTAGCATGAGTGCATGGGCAGGAAGGAAAACCAGCAGACCTTATCACTTGCCTGGCAGCTTGGTTCCTGGCCAACAGAGGGTTTTTGACTCAGTGTGAATCTTTTTCTTTGACTGACCTGTTGCAAGGAGAGCATGTTTCCCAGCCTGAGTTGCACACATGGATCATGTCTGCTCTACCATGTAACTGGAAGGCAGCTTTGGGCACAGGGTTGGCAGAAAGCACAGCCAAACTTAGAAAGCAAGCACACCTCCCAAAATGGGGGGATGTGAATTTACTCTCTGATGTCTTTCAGCTCCAGTAATTTCAAGTGGTGCAGTAATCTCAATTGCTATAAATAACACCGGAAATGTTCTCTAGCAGAAGTTTTATCTTTTGGCTGATGCCATCCCTTTAAGTGTTAAGACACTGTTGTGCCCAGTTTCTGCTGTAGCCAAATGGGACTAGAAGGAGATCAATAGCCCCATTTTGCCTGTCACTTACTTAAGCTTGATTTGAACCCATGTTTGTAAAGTTGAAAGCTTTTACAATCCATTGTTGCTGTGCCTCCCACAGCCAGCCCACCTCTGAGAATTTCATATTCCTACATTTTAAGAGGAAATATATTAGACAATGAAAATACGTTTGTTTAGTTTTAATAAGTTTAAATCAACACTTTTTCTGTTATTAAGGCTGTGCCAGAAAAAAACTGCTTTGAAAGGAGACACATCTGCACAGAACAAAGACTTCCATAACTCATTCAGAATTATTGGTCATACCCACAATATTAGTGATAAAAATTGATTATCCATTCCCACTTGCTTCACGATCTATAGCTTTTTTTTCATTCATATTATAAGTTGGTTTATAGAGAGTGAGACAGTGTTATTTAAATAGCCAAGGACAAGCATGATACATCTTACAAACAACCCACACCAGCAGAAACAGGATTTTTTTCATATTAGTCTTGTCCTGTCCTGAAGGTAGAAATAATCTAGATTTGGCAAGTGTCTTGACTTCTTTCAACCCTGAAGAACAAATACCCTTCTGTCAGTGTGTGTGCACTGCCCATTTAGGGTCACTGCTGCCCTTTTATCCCCAAGTGCAAAGTTTGGGATTTGGTGGAGCACTGTTACTTAAAGAAGAGTTTTCTGAGATTCCTAACTCATTTTGGGACTGTCACCAGCAGCTCACAGAAGGCAAGGGAGAGAGGGAAGGATTGAATGTTGCAAGCATGGAGAGAAAAATTAAAGGGAGGGACAAAACTCAAAGCTTCCTGCAAAACTTTCTGAGAGAAAGCTCTGTTTTGAACATCAAGTTTCAGCAACACGGGCTCAGCTGCTCCCAAGAAGGGGACCATGCATAAGACACCTCCAACAGGGTGACATCATGACTATTAGCATCCAGAGCCTCATACACTCTCTTGCAGCTGTTAGGGAGAGGAGGAGCATTCCTGCCATCAATCCTGTTTTCACAAGCATTGAAAGGGCAGAGAAGTTTGGATATCCCCTTCTGATGAAACTGTAAACGTTGCAATCTGCAGCTTAAGTTGCTCCTTGGAGTCTAACAGGTAGATGTGGTGGGAGAACAGAGGTAACCCTTAAATGGTATAATTTATAGTGTTGCAGTTGTGAGGATGAGTTTATTGACATGACCTTAACTCCCTGTTAAGCGAGTGATTAAACCATGACACTCCCTTACAAAAAATAGAGAGGAATTTACTGGCCTGCCCAGAGATTTTTTTTTTACTTAGACCTAAAAGGTTTTTGTTTTTCAATCCAAAAACTGGATCCTGAGGATTCT
Organism: Illadopsis cleaveri; assembly: GCA_013399915.1. Taxonomy (NCBI): domain Eukaryota; kingdom Metazoa; phylum Chordata; class Aves; order Passeriformes; family Timaliidae; genus Illadopsis; species Illadopsis cleaveri. Next base: position 16,962 of record VXBB01015281.1, read on the forward strand.
ACCTTTCCCTCTGTAACTCCTTTTGGCATAAACAGGTATTAACTGCACACAAGGGAAAAGGGAGAACGGACACCTAATAAAAATACTTCACACCTTAAGTGCATAGGTGGTAGCTTCCCTCACACGGTAAAACACCCAAAGTACAGACTGACATGAGCTTGAAAGGAGAGGTGTTTCCACTTGGGACCATTAAATGTAAATCTCTTTTTGTTCAATAAGGGGATGAAACAAATTTTGCCACTTGGTTGCTGTATAATCTCTTTTGGATCAAGAGCTGCTCGTCGTGCACGGGATCTCGAATTCACGAGGGCAACTGCAGCACAAGCCACTAATGCCAGCAGGAGCAATAAGAAAACCAGCCACCTCTACATCCTTACAGTCCCCTCGCCCTCGGTGTTTCTGAGCTGCATCCGATCTTTAGGGCGCGATCTCTGCGGCTGGCCATGGTTGGAGGGAGGGAGGCAGGGATGGAGGAGGGCAAGGCAGGGATGGAGGAGGGCAAGGCAGGGATGCAGAAGGGCAGGGCAGGGATGGAGGAGGGCAAGGCAGGGATGGAGGGGGGCAAGGCAGGGATGCAGGAG
>VXBB01015281.1:17562-35806 GCA_013399915.1 Illadopsis cleaveri
GGCAAGTAAGTGATAAAGGAGGGCATGGCAGGGATACAGAAGGGCAGGGCAGGAATGGAGGAGGGCAAGGCAGGGATGCAGAAGGGCAAGGCAGGGATGCTCAGCCTCCCCTCGCCCCGCGGCCCCGCTGCTGCCGGCGCTGGGGGAGGCGCAGCCCGGGCTGCGCTGCCAAACCTGGCGCTGCTTTGCCATCTAGTGCCGCGCCTCCGGATTGCAACAGCCCGTGGCCGGCATCGCACCAAAACCCAGCTGGATGGCCCGGCTGGAATTACCGGAACTTCAGCTTGCGTTGCTTTAGGCTTTTTTTTTTTTTTTTCAGCATTAATTCGCATCAATATTTTACGCGCCGCATAACCGCGTCTGGAAGAATCGGAGGGAGTTTCGTGCGGTCGGTAGCAGTGGGAAGGGGATAAATCACTGGTGGCCACACGAGCTGCCTGTGGCTCACTGGGAAACCCTTCCCTCAGTGATTTGCAGCCGCTTAAAAGTGGATGTTTAGCGTCATTCGGATCTCCTGATTTAGGGTTGATTTAGGGGAACCGAAGCTGCCGCAGCGCTGTGGCCACCACTCAACTTGTTTGGCAAGTGAGGCTGCTTTGGGTTGTGAGGGACACGATTTAACAAGGGAAGGCTTGGGAGCAGAGCCAGGTGGATCCATTCCAGTGACACTGAGTAATGGATCCCATCAGCTTTGTGGACCCTCCTTCTCACCTGGAAATTGTCCACGAGTAGGTCACAGTTTTCTCACATTAACTCATTCTTCTACATTGCTGGGTCAAAAATTGCAATGAACATAGGACATCCCTAAAGGATGTGCAGACAGTTTTTTGGGAGCCCTGGAGTCCCAGGAATTATAGCTGGTTGACTGGAAGCACGGGAACACTGTACTAAGCCTTGTGGTCCAGACACATAGTAGTGGTTTCTCACGTGTATGAATTTCTGATTTAGTCTCTGAAATAATTCTCCCTTGTTCATTTAGAGAGTGCTGTGTCTACAAACTTGGGGGCTGTGACATTTTTAAGACTATAACTAGATATGAAAAAATGCCTGAGATGCAAATCCAACCTAATTTCCCATAAAGTACAAATTAATATTTGCTGAACCTTTTTATTTTAGGTTTAATTTAAACAAATTCTAGTCACCTCTGAAATAGAGAGGGCATAGATAAGTGAGTTTGGCTGCCTCACAATCAGTTCCCAGCATGTAGAACTAAAAGGTCTCATGCTTCATGAACTGAATTTAATAGGGACAAGTTTGGACTTTGAATACCATTTCCTTAAAAAGGAAAAACCCAATTTTTTTGTTACCAACCAGTTTCCAGAGGATTTTTAGAAATAATTTTTGGTTTTGTTATGTAAAACATCTTTCAGCAGTTGGATCCACACAAACATCTTTACAGGCCTAAGAAATTATCACAGGGAGGAGATGGCATTGCTTGGGTAAAGAACAAGCACATAAACTGTGTGCCAAGCAGCTTAAAAAGTAGATAATGATGAGGCAAAGCAAAAGGAGGCTGAGTTAAGCTGGAGACTGAGACAGTCAGAAAGGGTGAAAACAACAATAATAAACTAATGAGCTGTTTTCAGAATGCTTCTCCTGCTGCACAGGAAAACAGGGCGACAGACGTGCCACCACAAAGAAAACTTGGCAGGTTTCAGGTAAAGCCATACCACACCCTGTAGGCTTGGTGAGCTATGAATAATACCAAAGTTTCATTTTACATGCTGGCACAGGCTGTATTGTCATCTACAATTCAAATCTTTACTTAGGAGGTTACTGGGTTTGCTATCAAGAGAGAATAACAAAGAAGTGTTTGAAGACAAGATCCAGTGAGACATGGTTTTCTACAGATTCATGGCTTAAGGCTGAGCACCTAAGAGGAATTTGTACTGTGTAAGAGCACTTATGCCCACACTGTACCCTTTCCCTCAGCTGGGAATATTAATAAGTTCTTCTCCATCCACCTTCCTGCTTTCATGCAACCCACAGGAAATGTCTGTCTTCGATATCTTTGGCCCTCTGTCACATTTGGTTAAATTGGGTGGTAAATTTGAAAGCTGTTGAGGTTACCTGGCCTCAAAATCAACAAATGGGTTGAATTATTCTGTTTTCCTTAGCAAACTCAAACCTAAATTGATTTCAATCAAGGTAATTTCCAGGTAGTGATAATTTTTATCCCGTTACTTTTACAATGATTTATAGAGATTGTGATTAGGTATTATTGTGATTATTCAACACAGAGTTGGAGGGATAAAGACTTCAGCCTTCAAAAAGGGATTCTATTGCAGCAGAAAGGATGACCTTTTCTAAGCCTGGCAAACATTTCCATCATTATCAACAATAATGGCTAATAAAGTTATAAAAATAACAGCTCAGCTTTTACATAATAGCTTACATCTCAAAGTACTTTTCAGCTTCTTTTCTCCACTTTCAGAGTAGCTCTCTCAAAATTCATTGCATTTTTTGCAGCGTTGCTATAGCCCTGTCCCTTCTTGGATAGGACAAAGACAATCACATGGGTTGCAGCACACTGCACGTCAGTGGAGGGAGAGGAAATTTTAGGCAGAGACATTCAGATAGATTCCTGCTTGATCATAAAATGTCAGGATTTCTTTCATATTAAAGCAAGGAAGACAGAATTTAAACAGTAGATGTCTTATTCACGGGGTTTTTTTGCTAGACTGGGCAAACTGTGAGCACCATTGTAGGTGAGACATCCCAAAGCCAATCTCCTGTCAATACAAGGAGCTGAGTTTGGATCAGAGCTGTGCTGTGAGCACAGCAATGTTGATTTTGTGAGATGTGCAGTGATGTGAGATTGTACAGATCCTGAAACATCCAGAGCACACGCCAGATAATTCCACAGATCCAAACTAGTAAATGCCTCTCTTCCAAGGACTTGAATGCCAAAGATGTCTTCAAAGGCAGAGAACAGGCCATTGAAAAGCTTTTGAAAGGATTGCTGCTGAGCTGTGCTTCAGTTTAACTTTTGGGGCAGGATATTTGCTTGCATTCTTACAAAAATGTGAGCTGTGGAGTCTCTGCATGTATTAGGATACAGATACAAAGAGACAGAGAGGAAAAATTACTGAATACTTTATCCTTTACAAGTTCTAAAATTGGTGGTAGTTACACGTTGAGGGGAGGCTGAACTTGCCTGCCATCAGCACAGAGACAATGATTGTGCCATTTAGCAAACATGCAGAAAGGGTACTATAACATTTATTAATTAGTTTCTCTTTACAATATTTCATTAAGGTATTATAAATTGTTGTTATTATTGTTGTTATTTTTCTCCCAGTGAATGTGCACAGAGAATGACTAAATAATTTGGACATGACTGGGAAAGAAAAAGGTTTCTAAGCACTTCATTTCCCTCCCTCTTGTTCCCTCCAGAAAGGAGAATAAAATCCCATGGTTTTTGCACAGAACTTGGGCAGGAGACAGGCAGCAAATAATTAAGGATTCTTTTCTGACAGCTCAGCTTAGGTATTCCCTGTCTGCCAGTGAGGGTGGGAGAGGGCTGCACACAGGCAGTGCTTGGTCACTGACCCAAACTGTGCCAGAGGCTGATGCCAAGAGTGGCTGCAGTCCAACAGATGGGCAGAAACAGCAAAGGGTTTGCAGAAGGGCCAACACCTGGATGGTCTTTAGAGGGAGAAAGGAGTGGAACACCTTTAGCTTTCCTTGGGTTCATATGAAAGCGAGTTAGTGGCATAAGCCATGTCCGTCTCCCTGAGTGAGACACAAGAACAGCCAGGAGAGGATGGAGCAGCCCCAGGTACAGCCTGCACCAGGTGCTGGTGTTACACCAGCTGGGACAGTCTGGGCATGGAGCTGATGGATTGTTGGAATTCTGGAAACTTGGATTTGGGGATTTTAGTATATAGTAATACATGTGAATTAAGATGGAGGATTTTGGGTGTTGTCTAAGTCCTTCCCCTTCACCTTCTTCTTCCTTCTTGTTCTTGAGTTTGGGTGGTTTTCTGTAGTTGGTTGATGGAGTCTGTATTGCAGACTTCAAGTAGTTAGTTATTGGGTTTAAAATAAAAATAATTTAGGTGGCATTTCATAATTGGACAGGTTGTCCTTGAAAAGACCTGGTAGAGATAGAGAAGTGCTCCATTTTGCCTCATTTCTCTAATTTGCTAATTAGAGCTCATGGCTCATGAGTCTGTAAATAGATGAGAAGTAATAAACATCCAAGTCCAAACATGAACTTTGACTCCTGTGTATTAATCCCAATCCTAGCAGGGAAAAAGAGGCCAGAACCACCAGAATGGATCAATGGGATGGGATCCTGAGAAACCAGCCCTCCATCCAAATGCTCCCCTCTGATAAAGGAATCTTGGATGGCTCCTTTAAAGCTCCTTAGAGCTACAGAAACTCAGTTTTTTGGATGAAATAATGGATGTGGCTGGAGGTGGAATTGAGATGATAGAAGGATAATCTACACTGAGGCTTCCTTCTGTACCTAGTTGATGCAATCAGCACAGATAGCTAAACTGAGGTCCAGCACTTCAGAGAGACAAAGACAGATAAGGGAAGGACTGAAGCACTTTTCAGAAGGGCTGAACCACTTTTCCATGTCAGTAATGCTGTGCCAGGAATGCTCTTTGATTATTTTCCCCTCCAAAATAACAATATGTGAAGCTGTATGAAGAATGTTTGGTAGGAAACACCAATTGTGTGTAAAACTACTTCTGGAAGTTCTGTAAATGAGCTTTTCAAGCAACTTACAGAGGTGTGAGGTCAATTTCCACTGAATTTTAATGGGATTTGTGCATCTGTTATTTCAGTCTTGAACAAAATTCTAAAACTGTTGGTTTTCCACAGGAGCATTGCTTAACTGCCTTCTTTATACTGTAGTAAAAAAACATCAAAGTCCTTTAAATACAAATCAATATAATGGACAAAATTACCATTTGAAAATTGTGGGCTACTATAGTAATTTAAAGAAAACATTCTTAATCTAGCTAATCCCTATTCAAATAAATCCAACAACTACTTTAAAAGCCATATAATGATCTAATGTACTCAGCCAGCTCTGTGTCTCCTTGAATAACTCAAGGGGACAAAACAAAACAAAATTCCAGCCAATAGCCAGATGGGGATATGGCACAACTTAGTAAATTAAAGTAAGATGGGAGACAGATGGAGGCCTTTTCAGAAGTCAGATTTTGGTAGTTGGAAAGGACAGTGATACTCCGGCTGTGATAAAATCCCAGCAGATTGGACTTAAAAAAGCTGTGGGTAATGTGTGGTCACAGCCTGACATTAAAAGTCTGTAAACTGTTTGCATAACTCCACAGATCTCCTATGCCTCAGATACAAATTGTTTCTTAGGAGCATTGCTGGGGTTTTTGGGCATGAGCAGTGCTGGAACACTGGGGATGCCGTGAGGAGCAGCATCAGAAGGGATTTCACAGCCCTGCTCTGAGCCCCTCAGTCAGCTGCCTCGAGGTGAAGGGCCCCACTTGACTGCCTTTCAGGGCAGGCACAGAGGTCTTTCTCCCTGTCCACCCTGGAACTTCCAGGCTATTTTCTCTCCATTCCAATGTCAGTGAGCAGAGTCACTGCAAAGTGCTTTCCCACACTCCCCCTTCCACGCCTTCCTTTTCAGCGTCGTGGGAAATACTGTGCCCACACTTTCCATGAATATTCCCTAAATGACTGAATGTTTGTGTGGGGGGATCAGTTACACCATCCTGTGCTTTGAGGGTTTGTTGCTGTTATAGTATTTCCTCTTTGGCTGCATTTCTTTCCCTTCTCTCTCCTTTTTGCTGGAGATACAGCACATTAGGCCTTACCATGTTCACATGGGAGGCTTCTGCTTTCTCCAAACCATTTGTATCTCATCAAGCTGAACACGCTGACAATTGCCAGGTGGAATGCTGGCTGCTCTTTTGAATTGACATAATTTTTTATCCAGATTTTCAACCTGCTAACAAAGGCACTCACAGTTGCCTGCCAAGCTGCTACTCCCTGTCTCTTCCTTTTCTGTAATGTAGTGGTTTAGGTGCAATTTATATTAGGATGCCACAGAGTGAGGAGATGGCCATCAAAAGAATGTACAGTGACCTACATGGCCTGGCACATCTTGCCAAACTGGTTCCCATCCTTGTTGTGCCTCATGTGAAGTCCACTACAGGCTATGGTTACTCGAGCCTGTATTTCTTGGGTGACACACCACCTCTCCTCTCTTTAGTTCTCCCTGTGGACATCTCGTTCATTTTCTTTTTTTTTTTTTTTCAGATTAGCAGCTTTCCAAAGGCAGAGACACTTGATCATTCTCTCAGCTTCACCAAGCATGTTAAGTCTGTGCTGCACATCAACAGATGTCACACTGTTTGATGGATTATAGTTTAAGAGCGAAAATATGGCCATCCTAATGAAAGAGACACTTGTGAAGGTGGGAACTACAGACCATGGAACATTTTGTAGTCATTGACACAGCTTGGCAAAGTCCTATTATTTATTTACAGATGCATTTTGCCCTGTAGCATGAGCCTCATTGTAGTGCTAGGAGGGTGAAGGAGGAGGAATACTGATGATGCTTGTAAATGCTGCAGGTCCTTGCTGTCTCAGAATCACACAATGGATAAGGTTGGAAGGGACCATGTCCACTGCTCTAGCTGTGATAATTACTCTGCATCTGAGCAATGCATTTTCTTTAGCAAGTTGTTTGAGTTGTGTGTCTGGGTGTGAACAGACTGACTTACTTCCACCTCCTTTGCAATTTCTAAATTTCCCTGTTTACCCCTTTCATTGTCAGCTTGTTCACTGTTGCTTATAATCAGCAGGCTTTACTGCCTTTGTGGTTAGTTTCTCCAGACACAATTAAATTGTCTGCGATTGACATCTGGCTCTGCTGAGGTTTGGGTTGCATCTTCTTGGCTGCCTCAATGTCCTCCTTGATTTGGGATTCTGATCACTGCCTGCCTGGGCATGGCACATCATCAATGGGCACTTTCATTCCTGAGGACTCCCTTGTGCCTACAATAAGGCACTGAAGTGTTTCTGGCTCTCAGAGCACTCCGGAAGGTTATTTCAAGACAGCCTCAGCTGTTGTGCCTGTTGTGCATGCTGGAGCCTCCAGCAGGACTGCATGGAGCTATAGGAATTCCTGAGGGTCCCCATCCCTTTGCAGGAGGGCTGTGAGCTCACCAGGGCTGGGGTCTTCACCTTCACACCCAGCCAGAGGTCTTGTTTGGAGTGTCCCTTGGTCCTTCAGTGGCTGATAAAGTTCTGACAAAAAAACTGATTCATGGAAGAATTTGGCTCCTTCCTGCTATCTGTGATCTTGCCAAAGGGCCAAAGCAAGACCTCTTGGTACCTCTCCTGGCCCCTTCTCTCCTTTGCTGTTTCTTATGATTTAACTCAAACTGACAACTGAGCCCCAGGCAGCTGCTCACTCACTCCACCAGTGGGATGGGGGAGAGAATCAGAAGAATAAAAGTTACAAAACTCATGGATTGAGATACAGACAGTTTAATAGCAAAAATCCTTGTGTGCCAGCAAAGCAAACCAAGGAATTCGAGCACCACTTCCCATGGCAAAAATCCTTGTGTGCCAGCAAAGCAAACCAAGGAATTCGAGCACCACTTCCCATGGTTGGGCAGGTGTTCAGCCATCCCAGGACAGCAGGGCTCCATCACGTGCAACGGTGACTAGGGGAGACAAACAACATCACTTCTAACGTCTCCCCCTTCCTCTTCCTCAGCTCTGGAGGCTGATCATGATGCTATATGGTATAGGACATCCCTTTGGTCACTTGAGGTCAGCTGTCCCTGCTCCCAGTGTCACATGCACCTGCAGCCCCCTGGCCAGCATGTCAGTATGGGAAGCAGAAAAGGCCTTGGTGCTGTGCTAGTGCTGCTCAGCAATGACAGAAACACCTCTACATTATAAACACTGTTTTCAGCAAACCCAAAACATAGCCCTATAGCAACCACTGTGAGGAAATTTAACCCTACCCCAGCCTAAACCAGCACACTGTTACAGAGCTTTCTCTCATTTCATGTGTTACAAGCTGTACTATCTACACTCTTCATCTGCAATGCTTCTTTTAATCCCGTAATTTCAGGTTTGTGAAACACTGCAGGTGGTGACAAGAACAGGGTTCATCTTTTCCATGACATACTCATGTGCTTCTGGTGAACAGCCCTGTGCCTTTCCTATGGATGCAGTTGGCCCCTTGCTTCTGGGAAGAATTTTTGCTTTTTATTGTTGTAGCTTTTGGTGGTGTGGTGGTGTTACACCCTCTTGGTCTCGGGCCTAAGAGCTCAGGTATATGCAATCTCACAGCCTACAGCTTTCTTTGCCAAGTTCATTGACTTTAGTGGATTAAATGACAAGTACCCAATCTAGACATGTCACTCGTTGGAAAGTTTGGCATGGCCAGTTTTAATCTTTATATTAAATTTCCTGAATTTTGTGGTCCCGTGCTTGCTTGCCTGGCCATGGTCAGCTCTGACTGTCACTAGATGTTTTCACAAATGAGAGCCTTAAAACTTGACAGATTCTCACAGTCTTCTCACTGTGCTTGAAGTTGCTCCTACCCTTCCTGTAAAGACCCTCCACATTTAACCTTCAACTCCCATTTTTTCCTATTTTAAGCTTCTTGTGATTCTTTCTGGTTGGAAGCTCTTCAAAGTATTCATCCAATCTGCCTTGTTATCACTGCTTGTAGGAAATGATTCTCCCTTTCCCCTGGGTTTTTTATGCACTTTTCCTCTCTCTGCTTTGCTCTGGCAGTTCCAGCCACATGCTTTTTGATGCTTTCTAGACACCACTTTACAGATGTGTTCGTTCATTTCTGCTTTGCCCAGTGGGATCTCTGCACCCACACAGAGGCTGCCATGTATCCTTATTTTCTGTAGCCTGACAGGAGACATTCTGCACGCCTGTAGGATGCTAAACAAAGATGTATCAAGAGCTGATCATTTGAAGTTATGGGGTTTCTTTAATATGCCACACTAACAAGGCTAATTATTTCTTTTAAGTCTGTTTTAAATATGTAGGATTTTTTTATCTCTGACTTCTTATGCAGAACATTGATCTTTGGTAGATCATTTATGTAAAATGTATAATTTCTGAAGTAATGTTCTTCCCTTCTTACCCTCACTCTCAGCTCTCAACTCCCACCACTAAAACCAACAAAAAGTGACACTGACTATGTTCTTTCCCAATTTCCTACCAAGAAGCAGGCCTTTATCTGATTTATTTTTTATGGCATTCTTCCATGTTCCCTATATTTAATATTTTACTCTTGGTGGCTGATCTGTAGAAAGATTTCTGAAGTAAACAGAGTAAACACAGCCCTCCAACACTACTGTGCTCTAGTCTGGGAGTTATTTTGGAGCTGTTTCCCAGCTCTGTGTTCAAAGCACTGCCAGAGTCAGCTGGAAACTCGGTGCTCCACAGTGACCCACGAGGAGATACAGTGGCTCAGAATTGCTGCTGGGCTTAACACTTCCCTGGAGATAACCCAGGGATCTTCTGCTCTGGGCAGAGACTGAGCCTTGCCCTACAGGGCTCTTCCAACTTGCACTAAATGAGACAGCTGTTATCTGTGCCGAGGTGGGGAATTGCATTATTAAGTTCTAATACTGGCTGCTCTGATCCCATGCACAAAGGCAATCTATTAATTGCTCCCTTCCTTGATTAGACAGTCTTCTCCCAGGCACCTGAGCTGCATGAAAGTTCAAGCCCTGCCACAAGAGCCCTGAGCAAGCCCTGGATACATGGTTTGAGAGGCAGAGCCCTGCCTGGGAGAGGCTGGAGTTGTTATGGGCTTCAGGTGAACAAACTTGTTTAATAGACGAATATCTGTTCTAAATCCTAAGTTTTGCACCTGTGATCCTAATTAGATAAAGAGAAATATTTTTTAACTTTGTGGGTTAGGTGCAGAAATCTTCATATCAAGTTCCACTGATGATCAGCGTGTCTAATTATGCATTTCAGCAGCACCTCATTTACACCTGGACTCATTAATAAGAGCTGATTTACAGGAACAGCCACTGCTGGAGAGACAGGGGTCCTCTCTTCCTTCATTTACCTCCCTAGGCCCTGACTAAAGGTACTCCTGAGGTGAAGGGAGTGGACCCACAAATAATCGATCTCCAGCATAACTTGTTTTCCCCTGGTGGAGCTGCCAGTTCAATAGGCAGAAACCAAACTGGGGCCAGTTTCGGGCGACTGCCCTTTGTTTGCCATCGATTTCCGAGCTGCCTCCGTGAAAGGCTGATGTGGGGCTGCCGGGGCTGCCGAGGATGCCGGGTTCCAGGGATGCTCCCGGAGATGCCACCGCGCACCTTCCCCGGATCGCGCTGCCGCCGTCTCACAGAGGCGAGAACAACTTTGATTCATGCACAAGGTGAAATGGCAAGTACGACTGTGAAGCTTGAAAGGGAAGCTCCAGAACGCGGAACGCGAGCTCCTGCTTGTCGTTTAGGGGAGACAAACACGAGCTGCCGCCGAAACAGCAGCGTTATCCGATTAGCGAGCGCCTGCAACGCGACAGGAGTGAATCGGGAGAGGCAGAGAAATCTGTCAGCTGTCCTTGCAACAGCACTGCGAGTGCCACAGTGCATTAACTGGGGATGGAGAGAGGTGGTGCAACAGGTGTCATTGCAATGGTGCTGAAAGGGACGCTGTCGCAGCTTGCTGACCTGAAATGTGACCTCTCGATCTCCTGCGTGGGTGTGCGGGGGGTGCAATGTTGTATTGCACTGCGAGCTCCTCTGCCTTGTGGTCCACCGTGACATCCAAGGATGCAACAACCCCGAGCTTGTGAAACTCAGCACTGGCCTTGTTTACAGCCCAGAATAAGCAGAGGGCTGTTTTGAGGGAGAATACCTCAAACAAAGTGCCTGGTACAGCCATGCTTGGGACCACTGTGGTGAACTACCAAATCTCTGCTGCCCTACAGAGCTGTGTCTCAGAGATCAGCTTTAAAAGCACCCAGACACTTTTAACTTGCCCTTCCCTTGCCACATTCTTTTCCTTCCCATAAGACAAAAAAATGTATTCAATTTCAATCAGAGTGTAAGTTATACAGATATATTATACAGTGATGATGATGATAAATGGCATACTAGCTGTCTTTTTTACACATACACAGATGTGAGTGCCACCACATGCTTACATTATAGAAAATACTCAGTGTATGAACTATCACCTAAGCATGGTTTATCTGATCATATTTTTACTCTGAAGGGTAATTGGTAAAAATAATGAACACTGATAAATTGGAAAGTGTTTATAGGCTTTTCCATGGGATCTTCTGCTCAATAACCTGTATAAAACAAAGAAGGTGTGGTTTACATGAAGGTCTGCTGTATCATGCCCATCTTCTACTTTCCAGATGGGACAGGCCAGTTCATTAGGCTGCCACTAATACATTCAGTTTATTGTTGAAATCAATCAGCCAGGGGTTGCTGAGCTGTCTTGAGACTGTGCTTTAGATGCAGAGATGTGCACCCTCACTAGTACCTTCTCCATGTGGCACAGACACACAACTTTCTCAAGAAATCAAAACACTGAAAACATTAATTGGTGCAGAAATTACAAAAATCATGGTCCTGGAATGCAGTACTGAAAATTGCACTGTCAGTACCAACATGGGGCTGGACTTCTAGAACTGGGAAATGCAGTTCTTATAGACCTTGGCAACTGGGCCTCTGGGCTGTGTCCTCCACAGTATGACTCAGGTTTAGTCAGGTGGGTTGGACTGACTGTAGCATGGCAGAAAAAAGAGACCAGTCCCTATTTGCACCCATGGCATTTTGGTGGATGTGCCACAGAAGGGATGAATTTTCAATGTCTTTTGTGTGCTGGGACCCCATAACACTGCCAGGTGAAACTGTGCTCTCCACCAGCCAGGGAAGGGATCAAAACTCCTGCGAGAGGGGAGATATGAGCCCTCCCTGGCCATTTATCAGCTGCTTCCTGCTTCTGCCAGGGTGAGCATCACAGGCTGGAGCAAATTGTGGGTATTGTACCTGCCCTTGTACAGCCACCCTTTGAAGGGATGCAGCCCCATCACGAGATAAATGAGGCTCTAGGGATGGAAAGGCCACCTGTTTCCTAAATATGCCCTTCTTCAGGCAGCAGGAATCACGGAATTATAGAACCACAGAGTCACAGAATGGTTTGGGGTGGAAGGGACCATAAAGATCATCTAGTTCAACTCCCCTGCAATGAGCAGGGACATCTCCAGCTAGATGAGGTTGCTCAGAGCCCCACAACCAGTAGTGCCTTGTTGCAATCCATGTCTTAAAAGCAGCTTATTTTTTTCCCAGAGAGATGACAGAGTTTGCTGTGACTTTTTGGGCACCTGTGCACACAGCATGGCTTGTTTGACCACAAGCAGAGGACTGGCATGGCCTCGAAAAATGTATCCCACTTATTAAAAAAGAGAGTCCAATTGTTCTCAAATACAAGACACTGGTTGGCAAGAGAGAATTAGGAAGGCTGAGGAACAGTCACAGCCATAGATTTTCCAGTTTGGAAATGTCAGTGACAAACACAACAGCTCATTTGTCCCCCAGGTAGAATTTACCTCCTGACTGTTGTAACTGTACAGGGTGTCCAGCATTTGAAACCCTCCTGGGACAGTGTAATGGTTTTACCCAGCTGGCAATTGAGTACCAAACAACCACTCACTCACTCACTCCCCACCCACTCCAGGGGGATGGAGAGGAGAATTGGGAAAGAAAAGTAAAACTTAACTGTGGGTCAAGATGGATTAATTATCAAAACAAAGTAAAATATATATTTAAAAAACCAATAAAAACAATACTACTATTAATAATAATTGTAATTAAAAGGAAGAGCAGAGAGAGAGAAAACCCAAGAAAAACAAGGCATACACAATACAAAGTCCTTGACTTAGTGTAAACCACTACTTAGCAAAAACTGAAAGCACCAGTGTGTTATCCATATTATTCTCATCCTACATCCAGAACACAGACTTGTGCCAGCTACTGTACAGAAAATTAACTCTATTTCAGCTGAAGCCAGGACAGACAGGCAGCTATGTGCAACCTCCAATGCAGAATAACATGCAAATAAAAGAGCAAATGTGCCCACGTCCTTCTTCTTTGCTCTTGTCCATGTCAGCCTTTGCTCTTGACTCTGCTGCTGTGCACAGTTGTCCTTCCAAAGCCCAGTAAAGCCATCCAGGGAGCCAGGGGGAAAAGGAGTGCTGGATGTGTGAGCCCAGGACGGTGGCAGCATCCTGGGCAGGACAGTGATTGCCCTGCAGGCAGCCAGGGGCTGAGAGCCCTGGCCCAGGGGCTGGTGGAGTGCAGCCTGCAGGTAACAGCCAGCCAGCCTTCACATTTGCTGTGGGATAGGCTCCTTTGGTGCTGTATTAATGGGAGTTTTGTGGGCAGGTAATCTCCAGGGGAGGTTGGTGAGCATCTCCCACTTCAGTAAGTGCATCTGTGTTTGGGGTCACAGCTTCCACCGACACAAAACACACTCACCCTGTAACTCCCCCTGGTGTTGAGCTTGTAGCTGCCTTTATGTCTCAGACTCTGACCTGTCCTGGCTGCAGATATAAGCAGTTGGTATTTCTGGGCACTGTTGCTGTGATGGCATTAAAGGAAAATTCGCTTTTTTCAGGCTTCAACTATTCCTGCAACAATTTCCTTTCCTGGTATTACAGGAAAATGGCTGAAGGAAAATAAGGACTCCAGTGCTGTATGGATTCATAGGAGACCTAGTCCCAGCCTTCCTTGGTTCTCTAGTAAGATCAAGTCAAGTCTTCATCTCTTTTGTTTGTTGAAAAAAATGAAAAAAAAAAAAAACCAAAACAAAAAAGGGACAAATTCCTAAAAAGCAAAACCTGCAAATCCAGTTGCAATAATTTAAAATATCATTATATTACCAAAAAATGTAATCCTTGACCCCAGATACTTAAAATGTAGCAGTTAAGTGATTCCTAGTTCATGTTTCAAAGCTAATTACAGCTTGTTGAAGTTCCCGAAACTTCTGCATTGGAAAAAATCAGATTTTCCCCCTTGTAAAACCTTCCGTAGAGGTTTGGCAACCCTTCCAGCAATAACAGAGAATAAAATTCTAGTGGGTATTAAACTGAGGGATCTTTTTTTTTTTCTCTTTATACTAAAAATCATGACACAGCATGAAAATCAGCCTCCCCAGGGAGCCCCATGCTCTCTGGTAGCATTCCCTTAATCCCCATGACTCCACAGCCCAGGCAGCTTTTCCTTTGGGCCAGGAGCTGAACAGTCCCACTTCTCATCCCATAAAGAGCTGGTGAGACAGGCACTGAAGGGCTGATGTAGGGATTGCAGCCCTGCTAAGGGTGCCTCAGAGCATGGTTATGGTTCCACATGAAAAAAACATTTCCCTGCATGTATTTTATTTTTGAAGTGAAGTAATTACATCAAAACAAATGTGTGCTCAAAGAAGCTTACAGCTGTGAAATGAGGCACCCATAATCTATGAAATGCCAAAATCGAGATTGCCTAAAGCAAGTCTAATGCAGCTCTGTGCTCATTGCACTGATCCCAACAGCCTCCACACTGCCTAACAATCTTCTCTTTGTTTTCCTTTTTGCAGGGAATATTCCAAGCTGGAAGGGACCCACAAGGATCGAGCCCTCTGCCCTTGTTTGTTCCTCCCCTCTCACCAACAGCCTCAGCTGCTTGGCATGACTGAATTCCCCTGACATATCCAGGGAGACGGTGCTCTGATCCCACCCCACAGGCAGCTCCACACTGCAAGAGGAGCAATCATCACAATTCCTGCTCCCCCGAGGGGTTCCTCTCTCTGACACAGCATGGAGCCCACCACAGAGCTGTTTGGAAAGCTGCCTGGTACAGCCTGGGTTTTCTCCAGAGCTGGCTGCCACCCCTGACCCCAGTGTCACACACTGTCCCAGGGGCTGTGGCACCATGAGCTGTCCTCATCCCTGCTGTGGACTGGACTGTCACTGCTTCCCATGAGAGCACAGGGAGAGCAGGAAAGGAGAGGCTGGAGGCATCTTTTTGCTCTGGAGGAGAATGGGCTACCCAGAAAATAAGTGTGATGTAGCAGAGAGAGGTGTAGGCAAGGAAGATTTTTCCAGCAGGATGCAAATGGGCTGTTGGTCTCTTTAATTAGACCTCCCATTACCGACTGTCTTTCCACAGGGAAAAGCCCTGGGGCCAAGCTCCCCAGCATCATCCTGGACCACTTCTTCCTAATTTGACAGCCCAGCTTGGAGGGGAGGATTCAGCTGTTCACCTGAATCCTCAGGTTTGTAAGTGTAACAGGGATGCTTTTATATCCTGGCTGTGCCAGCAGTCCCTGCTCAGCAGTGGCAGCTGAGGTTTCCACCAGATCCAGGTTGAGCAAGGGCTGCAGAGGGATCAGAGGGGAGCAGCAAGGAACAGCCCACAGCAGGGGAAGGGAAACTGTTGGTTCATCTGTTTAGTCTGTGAGGGCTTTCTGCTGACAGAGAGCCCTGCCCGTGCTGTGCTCACCACCCTGAGCAGAACCAGGTGGCTGTGATGGGTTGTCAGAGCAGGAAAGCCACTGGGTTGAGAAATCAATGTGCTTTCTGCATCTGCACTAACACATACCTCATTAGAAAATGCCAACAATCAAACAGGAGGAAGGGGGAAGGGGTGAAGTCACCAGGTGCTCATTCCCTGTAGTGACAAAGGGTTAAGAAGTGGGGACTGCAGAGATTCACAACCCTCTGCCATTTGGCTGCCAAACACCTCCAGACCACTGTAGCAATGTATCTGTATAACAGGCCATTCTGATGCCCCAGCCAAACTAGTTGTGAGTCATATTATCAAACCACCTACAGTTTTGTTATTAGAGCTCTCAGGAATTCATCAAGGTTACTGAGAAAACAACAGGATCAAAAATTAGAAGAAAACCCGAGAAACTGTCTGCAAAAAATGTAAACCCTAGATAAGAGAAGCACAACATGAGGGTGGACACTTGACCAAGTGGATGTCCTGAAGGATGTATGCCTGCCTCATGAAGAAGCAGCTTGGCCAACCCAGAGATGCGTGCCCACATGGACAGTAGACCTAGAATCTATATCTGCCATTTAATGTAAACAATAAGCAGCTTCTGTTGGAATCATATTGGTTCTGTTATTCAGTGGCCCATTTCCCCCCTGCAGGCCATGAAATCACCACCTCCAGACAACCACACAGACGAGTCCTGTTCCACCCTGCCAGGCTCTAAGGCACCATCAATACAAGGTTGTGGCCAGCACTGCTGCATCTCCATCGGCTTTCTCAGCTTTGACTCAGGGAAATGAGACCCAGTTTTTTTTGTATCCATTGCTTCATCTCCTTTATGAGTAAGAAGACAAATCTACAGCACCAATCTAAGCAAATTATAATGATCTTTCATTTTTATGCAACCAGCTCCAGTGCTCACTAGAGCGGGCTTGCCTCCTGTTTGTGACTGTCCTGCTGCCTCTGTTGTCAAACAACGTTGTTTTATAACAACATTCGTGTTGAAGTGGATTATTATCTGGTTGACTGCCCCTTGGGGTGTAATGAAAAGCATTCATTAATGCTCAGGGCAGGAGGGCTAATTACTTCTTTATAAAAAAATCCGTGCTAATTGCCAATAACTATTTTATTGAATGGGTCTCATAGAGATAATTTTGATTGTGTTTTGATTTCCCTCTCATATTGTAACGTTTAGTGCATAGTCCAAAGAAGCTGGGAACAGCTAGGTTATCCAGATGAGCATGGGGAGGAAACCCCACCATTACCAAGACCAGTGGACCATGCCAGTCTATGCTCAGTTCAGTGCTCAAGCCTGCTGTGGTGCTGGCCAGGATTTTCTGGGTCTTACACCTTCCTGCTTCCACCAAGCAAGTGGAGACCTGTTCTCTGTACTGCCCCAAGGCACAGCATTGATTCTGGCAGGCCTCAGAGAATTCTGCTCTGGCAGAGCAGAGGGAATGCACAAGGCTCAGGCAGGTTCCCTGCAGAGCTGAATTCCACCTTGCCTGCAGGAACAAGGCAGTCCCTGGCCCTGCAAGCACCAGGACTGTATGAGGGCAAAAGGAGTGACACAGCAATAACCCATGGGGCCAGTGTAGCTGTTTCTGTACTTGGGAGTATAATGAAGACTCACTCACCTGATCTTTGGGTCATACTGCACTCCAAGATAAAGAAAATTCCAGATAATCATTTGTTTGCTTTTATTTACAAATAACTACAGGGCCAAAGGTACCAAAAAATCAACACAAGCATTGACCAAGTCCTTTTAGTTCTATTGAGGAAGCAATAATTTACAAACATGACACTAAAAGCAAATCCCACAGAAGTACAGTCAGCCTGTGGGAGGTAGAGTAGGAAACCACCAGGGTCCAAGTGTTCCTGCAAAACCTCAGGAGGTGCCATGGGTTGATGCTGGCTGTGAATTCCACTGGACGTGCACTGCAGTAGTTTCTAGCTGTCTGACACATACAGACTCCCACAAAAGGCTGCTCTCACCACCCAGGGGACGTAATAGGTGTCCTGGCAGGCAACAGACCCCTCCAGATCAGACCTCAGACCCCGTGGCTGCAGACCTGAGCTGCTGAGCCTACTTACCTTGGAGATACTGTCAGACACACCATCAGATTGAACAACTTCCCATTTCCAACCCCTCTGACTGGAGACTTCTTTTTTTCCTCTTTTTTCTTCTCCTGTCACACCCTACCAGTCCTACAGGGCATCAGTCTTCTCTCACATCATATTTTCTGATTCTCTACTCAAGAAGATAAAGCACACAAACCATGCCCTCCATATGCAAGCCAGAAAGCTGTCCTTCCCCCTGGAAAATCACAGTTTTAAAAATAGTAATGTTTTTTAACGTGGTTGAACTGTCCCCATTGTAAGAACAGATAGGGCTTTCAGAAAAGACTTTTCTCAGTGCCCTGAGAGGTTTTGAGAGGGCTGGATTAACAAAAAGTTGGTCGTCTGGCACTTTCTGAAAGCATTCTGGAAATACTTTCAGGGGTTGCCTGGAATCTCCTGCTTCTGCGAGTCTTGGCCAAGTATGGTGAATAAAAAATAGCATTCAGGTGATTTAGTAGTTGCTTTGGGAATGTTTACACTGTGGCATGGTCTAGCCAGGGAAACCCCCTAANTCCCCTTGGATGAGGCTGCATAGGGCCCATCCAACCCGGCCTGGACATTTTGTGTCTGTAATGTACACTCCCCAGTTATTGATCACACAGGAGGACCACAATCTAAAATAAGTCCTC
>VXBB01015281.1:39092-123817 GCA_013399915.1 Illadopsis cleaveri
AAAAAAAAAAAGGAGTGGGGGGAAGAAACCCAAGGAGAGGCTGGTGCTTTTGTACTCCGGAAGGTCACTGGTGGCTCCTGAAGGAGGCGGTGGCAACCTCACCCACCTCCCTCCCCTCCGCGGGGCAAAGAGAGACCTGCCCGGGAGTGAATAGGGGAGGGAAACTGGGGCAGCTGGTGGGCCAGTTCTTTCTGGTATGGAAAAATATCGCTCTGTGAACATCCTGTGCCTACAGGAGAAGGGCATCGCTCCAGCACCGCGTAGCCCCAGCAACCGAGCGAGCGGCTGTGACTGCTCTTAATCCCTCAGCAGAGACTGCAAATGTGAGTGCTGTGACCTGCCGAGTGGCTTTGTCCCCAGCACTGCCCTGCTTGGCTTCTCAGCACACATGCAGGACCTGCATTGGCATCTCCACCTTTAAAGATGCCTCGCTCCCTCATGGCAGATGTTTTATCGAGGGCAGATTTAAATTTGGGGACCAGATTCCTCTCCTATTTGCAAAGCTCTTTTTCTCTTTCCTGCTCTGGAAGTGCTGTCTGAATAAAGCTAAAGAGGATGCTGCTGGGATTTTTAAGATATGTTGGAACGTTTCTGCTAGTGACCCCTTTTAGAGCTGTGGGTGGGAGTGCACTGACCACACCAGCACCACTCAAGGGTTCGCCAGGATTTGATGCTGGAGGCACCAGGCAGGGCAGTCCTCTGGGCAGGGGGTCACAGTGGCACTGATGGACAGACAGACAGGAAGGACTGGGACTCCAGCAGCTGCGCAGCTCCCACAACCAGAAGGCTCCAGCACTTCTCAAGTTTCCCTCTCTGTCCACACTGCCAAGCTAAAGGCTTGGCCCAAAATTCCCAGGTTAAAACTTCCATGGGTATTCTATCAGATCTGTGATGTTTCACTTATTCAAGTGAGAGAGAGATAACTGCCTGCCTTTCCATGAGCCACCCCCTCCCCCCCCAAAGCTCTCTTCTCTCTCACCAAAATCAAGAGAGAAATGCTCAATGCCAAAATCACTCACAGCACCAAGGATGGGATAATCAAACACTGCAGATTTTTAACAATTACAAGAATAAAAATTGCAAAGCAGAGGGTATGTATTTGTCACGTGGTGAAACCAGCTGTAGAAGGAGTTTTGAAACAATTCCAATCTTTCTCCTTTTTTTTTTTTTTTCCCTTTTCCCAGGGTAGTAACATTTTTCTTTTACAAGCAAATTAGTTGTTAAAAAACACAGAGAGACATGTCATGCCAAGCTGTGCCCGGGTGTTTCACGTTCACTTCTCCCCTCCCAAAAAACCAATTTTCTTATAACTGAAGAATGAGAAGGAAGCAGCTAGAAATCTGTAATGGTTCCATTTATTAATACGTATATCACAAATACTCACAATATCAATGCATTCTCGTTGGCATGCTAGACAGAGGCATTATTAAAAAAGTCCTATTTTTTTTTTTAAAAAGATTTTAAACTTTTGCTTTCCCCCAAAAATATTTCATATGCCTGGTGGTTTTTTTGTGATTTTTTTTTTTTTTTTTGTCTCTGTGTGTGTGTTTTTTTTTCAATTTGTTTAAACAATGTATTTGGTGGCTGCAAACTCGATGCAAAAAGAAAGGAAAAAAAAAAAGAAAGAACAGGAAAAAAGTATGAAGGCCGCAGTACAGCACAGTTCAATTAGTTCATAGCTACGTAATAAAAACAAAGGGAGCAAAAAGTTCTGCCTTCACAGTAAGCAACAACACAGCTTAATAACAGTATTACACAGGATCAGGTTCCGAGGCAAAATGCACTAGACAAAGCCTACCGGGATACGCACTAGGCATACAACACTGAGTAAGAATCAAAGATGTAGAAGAACATCAGGAATAACAGTTTCCCTTCAAGCACAACATTTTAACATCATTTTCAAGTATCTTTATGTTATGTTACTGATTCCTTTGTTTTTGCGGAAAGGGGGACAGGCGCAGGGGAAAGGGGAGGGGAAGAAAGGATGGAAACCTTAGTAAAGCAATAAACAAAACAAGAAATTAAGATAAAACCCCAAAAGAATATATATTTCATATACCGGTTTATATGAACGTGTGCAACACTTATTAACCATGGTGAAAGGCTAATTATGCCCTCCAGTCACTACATGCACAGCCCGATCAATGCTGTTAATGAGTTACCTTTGTTAACTTACGATGCAAACTACTGCGTGACCAAGAACATACAGACGGTGCCGTCCTAACGCCGAGCCGCGGGGGTGGGGAGGGCTGGCTCTGGAGGCCGAGGGGACCCGGCCGCTCTCGGTGGCACCGTGGAACTTCACAGGATGGGACACTACGCATGGGGACAGGTCGGGAGGTGGGGTGCGAGTGTGCGCGCACACGGGCTTGCTCGTGGGGGTGTGCGTGCGTGCGTGCGAGAGACAGTGTGTGCTAGAACATTCATGTCAGTCTTTTCTCCGGTTCCTGCAGCTCCTGGTCTTCACACAGGCTCTGGACTTCACACTTCTTGAAAGACTGGAGAGCAGGGAGGATGTAAAAAAAAATAAAAATAAAAAAAACAACCAACAAACCAACGAGTGGGTTGCTCTGGTTGCTAACAGTATTCAAGGCAGGTTTTTTGCTCTTTCTTTAACGGTTACTTCTCAATGAACACGCTCAGAACGTAAAACTTGCTGGCTGTCTTCAGCAGAAGCAGCACAGCCACAACAACACAGCAAGGCTTTTCTAGTTCCACCAGCAGGAAAACGGGAAAAGCTCACCTTGTTACACCATCTCGTACTGGTTAGCAGTAATAAACCGGGACAGACAGCATGCCAGCAGCATCCCGATCAACTGTTCCAGACAAGACACAGACAGAACAGAATTTAAGTTAAACTACATCAATGCAGAGCCCTGGTAAACATGTATTTCATGTTCTGGTGTTATTATGCACAATGTATTTATGCCCTATTTTAAGGACTGCTCTAATTAGGAAAACAGCATCAAAATCTGTCATCTTTCTTTGTCAGATCTTCCTCTTGATTTTTATCATTTATTTGACGGGCAGCATGGCTTTTTGGTATTTTTCAATCCTGTTGTCAATGTCTGGCCAAGCCAGATGTGGATGAATAAATTGCTGGGAGTGTCAGCATGTTACAGGCTGTGTTTCACTTGCTCCACTTGGATTCCTCACCACCACCCATCGGCCCTGAGAGCTGGTGCCTTTAACTTCTTTATCACTGTGCCAGGGAAAAGCTTCCTTATGTCCCAGAGTGGTTATTCTTCCTTTACAAGTGATGCAGCACTGTAGAAATGAGTGCTGTAAATCTGGAAATAACTTTCTAAAAAGTCATTCACTATTCCCTTGGCTGTCACTCAGATTATTGAAAACAGATCCCAGGCTTCCACTCATCAATAAGCACTCAGTCTTTTCAATGCTTTGTTGACTGCAGTTTCTTGGTGCTTCCTGCATGTGCCAACAGTGTTAATATGCTGTAAATAATTCAACCTGGCTTTTCTCATTGGGGTTGGTCAATTAATTAACTCCTCAGCATATCCAGAGCATGTCTAGCTATGACTGGCTGGCTGCTCATCCAAACTGGCTCCTTCTATTGCACTCCTCAGGATTGTGTGTCCCTTCCCCTAGACCAGGCAGTGCTCCCTGTTAACACAGTCATCATCAAAATACACATCTTCTGTACCAGGCAATTGCTTGATTTGGGCTGGCACCAGCCCAGAGCAATGCCAAGCCAGGGTAACTCAGATCTGGATGAACAGTTTCCTGTCTCTAAGATGTCACGGTCCTTGTCAGACCATGCTTCTTTTGCCAGAAATTTGCTCCGTTTCCTGTTTCAGTGTCCACCAGAGCTGTTCTGGGAATTTCAAAAGGCCACAGAGTCACATTTAAAAGCAGGTTGAACCCTCCTGTTCCTCACATGCACCCCCTGATTTTGGCATCAAGGATGACACTGCCTTGGTTGTAACTAGATGTGGGGCACTGGTACCACCTCCTGACCAACCTCCAACAAAAACCAAAGCTACCAGGGTCCAGGGGCTGAGTTTTTAGCTGTCAAAACAATATGCACATGGTGAAAACCCTCCTCAGCTCTGAAAGTCTCACTTTATACCAAAAACACATTTTAGCCATTTTGTTGCCTTTTTTACTCATCACTGGGAGGATGATTTAATCAATTGCTGAAGGCATTGCTGAAAACCAACCACATTTTACAGGTTACATGACACTCCTGCAGCTGACTCATGCACTGTTCTTTTTAGCTCAGTTCAATTTTGGAGAATGAGATTTCTCTTTTGGACAGTGCTATGTATTTCTCCATGCTCTGACAGACTGAACAGAGTGAGTGCCTCTGGGTGGCCCTGTCCCACCTCCTTCACTGTCACTTTTCTATGTTTGTGATGACTTTCAGTCTTTCTTCACCTTCCTTGGCTGGACTCAGAAGTTACTTCTCTGCCTTATTTTATTTTTGAGTAAGATGAACTTCACAGTGTATTTAATCCAAATTATTTTCCCTGAGCAAATTCCAGCCCAGACCCGAATCAATTCCTCCCTACAATGGCCAAGAATGTACGTACATTGAAGTTGTTTATTTTTCCCCATCATAAGCACCTGGATTACAGCCACTGTTCTTCTCAACCACAATCTGCTGTTTGTGTCAGGTTTACAAGGGGAAAGATGCTGTAGCCTCTACAAATAGGAAACCACAGGCTTTTCTTTCCCCCTTCAACTGGAGCAGACTTCCCCAGATACCTCTAGTTAGGGATTCTTCTGTTCTGTGAAGACTATAATAATCAGTGTGCCTAAACTTTGCAGCATCTGCAGGCATGTGATGGTGTTTTGTTTTAATCAGCTTACTCCCCTAAGACAAATGGCAGGTTACTCATGAATGCATCTTCATGATCTTTGGCCCACTTATTGATTCTTGGCCCTGACCTTAGGCAGGTTTAGGCATTCAAGTAGTTATAGTGACATAACGTTTAACTCTGTATTTCAAAAACAATGGCATGCATATCAAGCCATTGCACACACATTTTATTCAGCATTTCTAAGTATTACCAGGACATAGCAGAGCTATAATAAATATTCTAGAAATACTCTGAATGCATATAAAAACATGTGTTTTTCCATGTGTTGACTTCCACATTTGACCACAAGAGCACTGTTCCTCCTGCAGCCAAAAAGAGGCAATATTGTACTGAGTTGCTGAATTTTCTTCATGGTGCTCTTTCATTACAGGCATAACTACAATCCTCTGCATTTAAGTCAGGCTAGAGGCTCCCAGACTGTGCAGCACAAATCAGCACTCTCCAGCCTGCCTTGTTCTCTGCATTTGTTCCACCACTTGCCTCCTCTGCTCTTCAGGCAGGAGGAAGCTCCTTATCCTATTGTGCACCGAGTCCCCGCAGCTCCTTTGAAAAACCAGAAGAATTCGAGTTAAAGGATTCCCATAAAGAAACTGCTGCTGGGAGCTGCATTCATTTCTCCTCACTCTCATTGCCTCTCAAATGCCCCTTCTCAACTTTTATCCACTTATTCATTTATTTGATTTTACTGTCTTGATTTTCGGGTGCTAAGATGTCAGACTTGGTTCTCCATCTGTCTTTTCTCTTACATTTTCCTTTCCTCCCTTTTTTCCTAAGATTATCTTGGTCTTCTAAGCTATTATATAGAAAACAGAGAGTTTTCCATACCCTGGTCTTGCCATAGGAAACTTGAAAATGCTGACAAATTCTTTGGTTTAGACAACTGGGAAACCCACACCCCTCAGGTGTGTCCTCTGTACTACCATCCTGTTGGCCACAGGTCATTTCAGCAAGCAGAATACAGTGAATTTCTCATGGTTTCAAGGAACAATCTCAGGCACATCTTAGTTCTGACCATTGAAAACCATCCACAGCATATTTTGCAGCAGTCGTATCCCTCCAGTACACATAATAACTGGCTTTTTAATACACTTATTCTGTAGGAGTTACCACTGACTGGAAGCTGTTCTGCATGACATATTTATTACACCTTATTATACTGAAGAAAAAGAAACTGAATTGCAATTTGAATTTCCATTTTATTTTGGGTCTTGGTATCATCACAATTTTTCATTCTTTGGGAGAATTTCTATAAATAGAAATGTGTTGAACTAACTTGGAATTCACCAGCACATCACGCAAGCCAAAACTGGGGGGATTTAATCCATCAGGAATATTTTTTTAGCTCAAGACCTTGTCATATTCTCAAAATGCAAATCTCCAAACGTGCAGGTCCTCTGGCTCCATTTTAAAAGAGAGAATTTTCTATGTCACATGTCACTTATTTGAGTCAGCCTCCTGTGCCATGGTGTGCCCCTGTCACAGGTCCTACCTCCACACTGAATCCACCGTGATTTAGTGTTTAGGAACAGGTTAGTCTTTAGAAANCCTCTGGACATATTTCAAGTCACCTATTGGATGCTGACGTGGATCCCACTCCCTAAGCCCTGAGCAAGTCTCAACTCCCTGTGCTCAGAGAGGAGTTGTAGCAGACGAGGGGGATGATGTCTGCAGCAGAAATGTGTCCACATTCAGGCAGAGCTACCCACATTAATGCTGACAGTAGAGAGGGCCCATGGCAGCATGGGAATTTATCTCAGTGTGATGGCCCAACAACTGGTTTGGAGCATGTGGAGAACACCTGATTTTCAGTCTTTCAGCACAAAGGGAATAATGCGGCCTGAGCATTGCACTGAGTTTCCCATACTTATAATCTGTAAACCTCTCCAGAGAGTGTCTCTTGCATTTCTTAAGCCAATGCCTGCATTATAGTTTTATCTAGGCACAGCTCTCCACCATCTATGCAGTTCGCATAATTTTATTCTCTGTTGGGCACAATACAGCAATCATTTTTCTGCTCTGAAGAGCACCTACTAAACGGAAATTATTCCAGCTGGAAGTCAGCATTGGCATCCAAGTCCAAAAATGATCAAATTTTATTTTATTGTTATTATTTCAAACCTGAGGAGCGGAGCAGACAAGGTCAGCAACACAGTGTTTTTTATAAAAACTCTTGACTCTGATGGGGAGGTCTGTGCCACGCCTGTAAGATTTTCAATGCCATTACATCAACTTTCCCTATTTCTGGGCATCAGCACATTCCCCATGCTAGTCAACACCTAACAAATCACGTGAAGGAAAGGCCCTTGAGCATGCTTTACTGTAGAAGAGCAACATGATTTAATTTGTCTTTTATTTAGATGAAACCTATTCTCAATAGGAACAGTGAAACCTCGCCTACAGCTGGAGCCCTACCTGGCATTACTGCCAGCCAAGTTCATCTGAAATCAATCTGTAAACACTGGCCCTGATTGGGCCCAGCAAAAGAGATTAGGCAGTAAATTACATCTGGCCACCTTCTATTCTTCACAGCCTGGCAGAACTGCATTTTTCTTCTCTGCAGCCTCTCTCTTCACTTTGTTTGCTAACACCTCAAGCAGCAGTGGGGCTGGGGAGTGACATCCCCACCTGGCAGCAGGGCTCGTGGTGGCACCAGCAGTGTGAGATGCCAACACCACATCAAAACACACCTCGTTTTCCCCCTCAGCCACAGGGACAAAGTGCCTTGCACCCCGTGCTGTCTGCAGCCTGAATGAAACACCCATTAAAGGCTTTCAGGCAGTATTGGTCCTGACTTTTTCCCCTAGCAGCATATTTTACAATTCTACTAGTCTCATATTTCTTTTGGATAGCTTTACACGAGGCATTTAAAAAGATGCTTTACAGACTTCTGGCTATCTAGAACCTAAACTGAAACCTGAGCTTGGAGTCCTATAGCAGTAATCAAGCCGTAATCAAGGCCGGAGAAGACTATCAATGCTGTCACCATTCATCAAGAACTAGAATAGCCTATTAAAAAAACCCCTCCACTCATCCATGCACAAAAGCTCCAGATTATTCACCTTTTCTGGATCCCAAAAACCTGACATGCAGGCACATGCTCTGAGCAGCTGCTGTTGTGATGAACCAACATTTCCACCCACACCAATCCATGCCCTCCTCACATCCAACACCTTGGCTACAGGGCATCAGGCTTCCAGACGTGCCCAGGGCAGGGCAGTCAGCCAGTCTGAGCCCAGACAATTTTAGGGCTCCCTCAGACTGTGTGTATGCTGATGGAGGGGACGTGGGGGCCATTTTCCACATGGCTTGGGGACAGTTTAGAATTGTGCCTATTTCCCTCTCTCTCATTTTTGCATGTTTCCAGTAGAGTCCTTGCTGTCACACATGAAGTGACTGTTTATGTATAAAGGAGCGCTTTGTTGAAAGATGGAGGTGTTTTCCTGCCCCTTCTTGATCACAACAACCTGACCAGACCTATACTTTCCCCAGTTCCTGTCTGCATGACTGCAGTTTGAATATCATGGAGCAGAAAACCCCCTCTTAGCTCTCCTCTTGTCGCTCTCTGCACTCCTTTTGGTGCAGACAAGGTTTAACAATCTGATTTTGGTAGACTTATGGTTTCTTAGTGCACACTGTTAAAGGGAAAATAAATAAAACTGGTCACAAATTGTCCCCTCCAGGCTTCAGATACAGGATAGGGAGGCCTCAGGGTGGACTCGTTCGAATTCTTGAGTCCTTTAAGAACAAATAAGAGTACTTAGAAGATAGGAGCCTACCCAAACAATGGATAAGCTATTTGTCTTCTTAGCTGTTTATGCTCCATTTAAGCCAATGTTTTATTGGGTTAACCTCTATTTGACCCAGTAGAGGGACAAGTTGTTTTCCTTGAGCTAGTCATTAGCTCAACCGTAACTGATATTCCCAAGGAGAAACTTCATTTAAGTTGAAAAAAAGAAAATCAATGAACAGATGACCTCAGGACTAATGAGCATGCTGAGTTCAGTCCCTTTCCATAATCCTTCCTTCCTTGAAGTCCAGATAAAGAAAAGGAGGGGAAAAGAATGGGGGGAAGGGGAGTGTTTATGCACTTACCTGTGAGAATGCAATCCCAAAAGCCACTCCAGCTATGATTCCCATATTTGTCTCCATAAAACTGGTCACCAAGTCATAACAGCCCTGGAAAACAAACATCATCATTCCTTGTACTGACCTTCCCTGCCATGAATGCATACATAAAATTTTCTCATTTAAAATGAACTCTGGCTAGACAATACTTCTGCTGTAATTTCCAACAGTGGCACCTTTTTTTAAAAATAGCAATTCTGAGTGAATGATGTGGAGTTGTGGTGGGAAAAAAGTTCCTTTTAGAAACAAATGCATTTCAATACTTTTTAAATCTAAATGTGATGTTGCACTCATTTTTATGGGTCTTTTTAAAGAAAGTCTGTTAAAAAACAATATAGCTTTGACCTGAAACCAAACCAGTAACAATACACCAACATTATAATACAATACAGATGTCAAAAATGAATAAATGATGCTGATTTCTTAATACTCTAGGCATTTAATAAAGTATCCCTTGAGGCATTCTGCTTGCCTTTACCCATCAAAGGACACCAGACAAGGCACTGAACAGCATGTAACTTTAAACCACATAACAAAGTTATCAAGGGTTTTGTATGAATTTTCTTGGTTCACTTGCCCTTGGACATAGAAATCCCTGTCCTGCTCCCCAAACCAAATCTTCTCTGCTGACTTGTTTTCTCCGGCCTCAATTTGCAGCTCAGACTGGGGCTACAGGATTCAGGCACAATATCTGCCCTTCTCTTGGACAGACTTTTTTTCAGAGGTTCCCCCTCAGTACAATAATGTTTGCCAAGATTCTCCCCTCACCTACTGGTGAGGCATTTGAAATTATCTCCTAGTTTGTGGTATCTGAATTAATCTAAACAAGTGACTTGATACGTGAAGAAATAAGAAAGATGACATCTTTTCTTTCATTACTAACCTATCTGTCCCCACAATCCAGAGTCACTGCTCACTCAGCCCCTTTTGTCACCTTCCTTAAATGACCAACACTGTGGTTTAAAGCCAGTCCTGAGGAGTTTCATACATTATAACTTTATGCACTTTATCAGAAATTGGAAAACTCAGAAATAACAGTGAGTTGCCTTTACCAGTTTGGACTCTTGTCTTGTAAGAGAGAAGTGTCTCCACATTTCACCTATACCTACACACCCCTCATTCTGCAAGCACTGTAGGAACTCTTTATGACCTCAGAGCATCAGCTGCTTATAAAAAATAGCAGTGAGAAGGACAAACAATGTCCTTTATTACAGACGGGCCATTCATTAAATAAATTGAACCATTTCTTTAACTTCTTTTATAATATCACAAGACATTCAATCCTGAGAGTAATGAAATGCTGAACCTAATAGTAGCTGAGGACCAGCACAGCTGGTCCTGATTAATTTCTGAAATGTTTATGTGTACATATTAACTATGTTTTACCACAGTGTATAGTAGGTCTGATTCAAGCTTGCTTATTTAACCCATCAAGAAACTATAGTTTGCATGTCTTACATGTTAAGCAATGAGATTAGATTTCTCAAGCAGTATTTTCATTCTGTCTGACATGGCTTAATGCTCTCCCAGCCCTTCTGAAATCCACTCTGCTGAAGAGCCTTCACGACATGCAACACCAAAGCACAGTGGTAAATTGAGGGAGACAGAAGATCTTGTCAACAAAACATGCAATGGCAGGGGTTTGATCACCCTCCTCACTTGAAGACTCTGTTTTCCCAAGCCACAATGATCTGTTTACTGGAGCACATTGTTTACATATGGCTCGATTGCTCAGTCCTTACTGTGCATGGACTGAGAGTGCAAGCAGCACCCATGTGCTGCATCACAGGACAGAAATGTGTGCAGCACTGTGTGAGCACCCCTGGGTGCTGATCCAGAGATCCAGAGCACAGGAGAGACAGCTCACAAAGGATCTGATTTTTCTGGACTCCATGCACCTGTTCCTTTCTTAAGATTTTAGAGAAAAATAGTTCTTGAGGTTTCTTGGTTAAGAACTGTGATTAAAAACACTAGATGAACGTTAATTAGCTAATCCTAATGACAGCTTCTAAAATTAGGTATTAGTGCCGTTGGAGATGAAGAAACAGAGAGCCTAAATAATTAACCCAAGGTCACTAAGCAAGTTAGGGTCAGAATTGGCAAAGAAAATCCAGGAATGCTGTCTTTTCGTCCTGTAATTATATAATTAGTTTAATCCTCTTTGGTTAATTCATTATTAAGTCCTCAGAAACTGCTAGTAATTTGACCAGCTCATAGAGAATTTGTCTTACTGATAGTTTTGCAAGATCCACCAAAAGATGTAATCCAAATATACTTGTCCACAGGCATGGTGAGAAGGATCTTTCACAACACAGGCAATAAATATTTTCCTTTTTCTCCAATACATAAAGAGCAAATGGCCTGTTTCCAAGATGAGCAAGGGGCTTGGGTCAGAGGCAATGATGTTTGCTACCTATCTGAAGTGAAAGGATAGGGCCAAACATTTTCTCCTTCTTGCTTTTTATTCCCCTGTGCCTTTCAGAAGCATTCCACTTTGCTCAAATGTCTGGGACAACTCCAATATGTCACAACTGCTGAACAGAAATCTGCAACTTTTGATTTTCAATGGCTACGTCAGAAAACGAGACAAAACCACATGAACTTCCAAACATCCAAATCTCCTCTAGGTAATTAAATCAAGTAATCACTTCAACAATTTCCTGAGGAATCAGCAGTCCTTTTCTGTCAGGTGATTTGTGCATTCGACAGGAGAGCAAGGAGCAAGAATGGCTGGAAAGGTGTTACTAGCCCTGGACTGGCACACACTGATGCCTCAGTCGCGTCCTACAATTCAGCAGGCATCCTGTGCCACGAGGAACTCAAAAGTGGACAGGGATTTCCCTGTGCAGGCAGAGCAAGGCTGGCATTTGGGGCAAAGAGTCGATCAGTGCTGGGAGTGCAAATGGTACCTAAATGTTTCAGGAAAGGTTCAGAGTGCATGACTGTCCTGAACTGCAAGGCTGGGACCTGCAGGTGGAACACCAGTCACACCAGAAAGCTTTCCTGCTGGGAACAGGAGCAGGGGCTCAGGGTGGGCTGCCCAGGAGGCACCATGGCTGCTGTGGGTGCTGGCTGTGCTACACGTGCCTTAGATCCACCCTGCCCTGCCTCTCACCTTCCCTTCACTTCTACAAAAACATCAAGTTAGTACAAATTCACAAAGAGCAACTGAACAGAGTGGCTCACCCTCTATACTCAGGCAAGATTACTCTGCTGGTGGTGACTGTGAGTTACTCAACCAATGGACATCACCAGCATTCCACACATCTGCAACAAGTGGCTCTCATTAAACCATTGCAAAAAGAAAGAGAAAGGCTTAGTGGAAAATAATCCTGTAGTATTCCTTTTACAATACATGCCAGAAAATGTTGTCTACTTGACTGGTTCTCAAAGATGTTTCAGGCTGTGCTCAGCCACCAGTCCAACCTTCTGAGTCACAGGTGACTGAGGTGAAAAAGACAGAAACAGAAGAGACAAAGGCATTTCCATATTTCCACTGTTGTATACTCAGGATTTCTATTTATTTTTTAAATAGATCTCTGAAAATAAAAACAGAAAATAAAATAATCCTTAAGTCTGACTAAGCTATGCTTCAACTTAGAATGATGATTTAGCCACAATATCATTCTTCTTACAAAAAATCTGTTCCCTCTCTTGCAAATCTCAAGTGAGAAAGAATTGATGACACACTAGCACTTGAAGCAATAACCTAAGCTTCACTTCTTCAGCACAGTGTCTAATGCATAGATACTGCATTATTTTCTCTTTATTCTTCCCTTTCTTCGTATTTTCTGTGTTTTTATTTTCTAATTATTCATTTTCTTCCTGTTCTCCCAACTTGCCTTCTATTTCTGTCTTCCCAACCTGTTTCTTCAGGTGACCCCAGGGAAAGGGTCACTTTGGCTGGGCTGTGCTCGCAGCCCTACGTGCTCAAAGATTTTAACTCCCAATAAATGTGCCCACCAACCACAACATTCACCTGTGTTTCCTCAGAACTGCTGCATATGGGATTGGATTTGAGAAAGGCCAGCTCAAAGAATATGAAGCAACTTCAGGACCAAGCCCATCCTTACCATCACTCCAGCCTCATTGCACATTATCAACCAACCATTTGAAATGAAATGCAACTGCAAGCAGCCACACACTCCACTGGGGTGCTGGGTGGTGTCACAATTGCCCCTGGCACAAGGTTACTGTTACCTTCTGGTTTACTTTAGTGGCAGCCACGGTCATGTTGCGCAGGTCCTGAGTGTTACAGTCACTGGAGTTCATGCAACAGCTCGTAGGGATGCCGTGCTTGAAGAAGTAAGGGCTGGTGCTCCAGTTGGTGTAGCTCTGAATGCCACAGCAGCTCAGCTAGGAGGGACAAGAGGCATGTTTAAAACACACAGACAGACAAAACAGAATTAAAACAAGAACAGAATCATCTCGGCCCTGTTCGTAAGCTCATGATTAAAGACAGGGCACCTCAGATTTTGAAAAGCAGGTACCACCCCTGCCCCATGAATTACAAAAGTACCAGGGATGTAATTTACAGAACATGGGAGCAGATGACCTAATAAAAAGAAGGTATTTTATGAGAAGAACCATAATTTGTAACGTTTGACAAAGGTCCAGCCATAAACCCATCTTTTTTAGTTGACAGTCTGTTGGGTTTTTTTGTTTGTTTGTTTTCTTTACTTTTTTATTCGATTAAGGATGACCCTGTAAATTCAAGAACTCAAAGCATTACACAGAATTACATGTAACACATACAGGTTCAAACTAGTACAAATCAATAAGGTGAAGCCTCTCTAACTCACCAAAATAATTTCTAGGACAATTCACTGAGCTGTGAATAGAAAGAGACCATATGTTCACAGAGTGTATCTAGGAA
This sequence comes from Illadopsis cleaveri, assembly GCA_013399915.1. Lineage (NCBI taxonomy): Eukaryota > Metazoa > Chordata > Aves > Passeriformes > Timaliidae > Illadopsis > Illadopsis cleaveri. Next base: position 52,938 of record VXBB01015281.1, read on the forward strand.
GTCAGCTAGAAAACCCTAAATTGGGAAGGATGTTCTGATTTAGATCCTAAGCTAGGAGACAGAGACTCAAACATATGGAGTGTGTGCTGAATTTTCTGCATGGAAAGGGCTTATAAATGCAGTTCCTGTAAAAAGAGAACTATGAATGAAATTAACATTTTGCTACAACAAAAACACTGAAAAACTACTCAGAACTGTTTCGTTTGGTCAACTCCAAGGAATCAAACATTTAAAATACAGGTTAACATTATGCAAACAGACAATTTGACAGCACAGTATACTCAGTTTGGAGCACTGCACTAACCTGCTAACCAGGAGAATACAGGTTAGAGTATAGTTTCAACCGTGCTGAAGTGTCCAACATAACAGCTATAATGTGGAAAGGTCTAGAAGTCATTGATACAGTTACACTGATATTTCAGCCATTCATCGAGCTACAATCAGATGGAAAGGACAATGGCTCATAGAATGTACTGCAAACTGAAGGAACAGCTTCTTGCTGTGGTAGAGTTTCCAGTGGGAATGTAAATGTGAATTTTATCACTCTGTGTTGTAGTTGGTGGACTCGGTCTCTCATGGATGGCATCCCCATCTGGTTTGGCTGTGCAGTGGCATTTGCTCCTGCCCTGTGCCCTGCTGGAAGGCAAGACAACCCTCCACTGTCCTGCTGCCACTCCTGAGGGTCAGAAAGGCTCTTCTCCACCAAGATCCTACCCCATCCCTCCAGCACAGCTTTCACTGCCAACCTCAGCAGCTTTCCTCTCCATCTTCCTCTGGGGAAAATATACCCAGTTTTTCTCCTTAACTCACTAGGTCTCCTTTGCCAGCCTCTCTCACTGTACTTGTGAAGAGAACTGCTGCAGTTTATCAGTGATGCAGGACACAAGATTATAAAACCCTATCTCATCCAGCTCAAGTTTAAAACATTTTATATTCATACTGGCAAATTCCCTTAGAAACAAGGTGTGTTCTTTAGGCATAGAACTGCCACCTAAACCTAANTAGTTTCAACCGTGCTGAAGTGTCCAACATAACAGCTATAATGTGGAAAGGTCTAGAAGTCATTGATACAGTTACACTGATATTTCAGCCATTCATCGAGCTACAATCAGATGGAAAGGACAATGGCTCATAGAATGTACTGCAAACTGAAGGAACAGCTTCTTGCTGTGGTAGAGTTTCCAGTGGGAATGTAAATGTGAATTTTATCACTCTGTGTTGTAGTTGGTGGACTCGGTCTCTCATGGATGGCATCCCCATCTGGTTTGGCTGTGCAGTGGCATTTGCTCCTGCCCTGTGCCCTGCTGGAAGGCAAGACAACCCTCCACTGTCCTGCTGCCACTCCTGAGGGTCAGAAAGGCTCTTCTCCACCAAGATCCTACCCCATCCCTCCAGCACAGCTTTCACTGCCAACCTCAGCAGCTTTCCCCTCCATCTTCCTCTGGGGAAAATATACCCAGTTTTTCTCCTTAACTCACTAAGTCTCCTTTGCCAGCCTCTCTCACTGTACTTGTGAAGAGAACTGCTGCAGTTTATCAGTGATGCAGGACACAAGATTATAAAACCCTATCTCATCCAGATCAAGTTTAAAACATTTTATATTCATACTGGCAAATTCCCTTAGAAACAAGGTGTGTTCTTTAGGCATAGAACTGCCACCTAAACCTAATTCAAGATCTGGGACCAACAACGAGCCAGTGGGACAGGCCTTGTCTTTATCAGACAACTTTTTCACTAAAATTTAGCTATCTTGGACAAGCATTTCAGTGGAAATACTTTTCCTTTAAATGAGTTTTGCCAGCTTCTAATTTTGCTTGCAAATTGCAGCCTGCAGATTGACCCATCAAAATTCTGGGATCAAATCTGTGCTTTCTCTATTGACTAATTTTTGGTATCCAATTTCAGACTTACACTTTCCTGTACGTTATCCACTGCATGGCTCCGCTCATCGTTCTTGTTGTAATTCTGGATTGCTTCAGTGTATGTCCTAAGGAAAGTATCCTTGATCTGTCAGGGTGAGGGAAAAGAAAAACAGCCCACGTGAACAACAAGAAGCACAAAATCTGAAGCAGTTGTTGCAGGAAGCAAATGCATTTCCAGATTTCCTAACAAGAGACCCAAACTAGCCCTTCCCTTGTTCTTAAGGGTGTTTTTAGAGCTGGCAGAGCTCCCTCTTAACTGCCAGGAATCACTCATGCCATTTTGCCAGTGGGATATCAGACACAGAAAGAAGATTAGCCCAGCAAACTGATATGTTTAAAAAATACTGTAAAATGACTTAATCTATCAAAAAGGTATCATTTTATGCTTTTCCCCCCAAACTCTTTGTTCCAGCTCTAAGTCTGAAGAAGACTGCATGCTTCTCCCTGCTCATGGATGCCAGGTGGGAGCCAAAGCTTGTGCAAACACCCTGGGGACACAAGCCAGTGGCACCAAGGTAAGGCATGAATCTCCTGACCAGGCAACCCCAGCACCAAAGGGATTTGGGTAAGGAACAAGAGGTCCCTCAGCTGGAAAATGTCAGGCACATCATCAGGAATGGTACTTTGACTGGGCGGGAAAAGGGCTGGGGAGCAGATGATGTGAGCAACCCTCATGGTTGTGGCCTTCACAAGGCACTGCCTCTCCCAAAAGAGAGCAGTCTGACTGACACTGAGGCTGCTGCAGGTGAGGTGGGATGAAATGGGAATCCTCAGCAGGTGGGCAGGCACCTCAGGACCACATCAAAAACAATCCACCGCTCACATGGGTGGACAGCAGAAAACTCTGTGGCAATGGAAATGTCATGTCAAAAGAGGAGACTCCATCACCAGCCAATACAAAAACTGGAGACAAGGAGGGTCTCTGGGGTTGTTCTGGTTCAGCACCAGTGGCATGTAGGTCCATGGCCTTACAGCCAGAGATAGAGCTGATTACAGTGGATAAAGCAGAAGTGTTACTACAAATCTAGACCATCATGCCTTTTTAAAGCTTCTTCCTGTCCCAGTTTCCTATCTCACTCTACTTCTAATCTCTCCTTATTCTCAAGATAGAAATGAAATCCCATCCCACTCCCTCCCCACCCCCTCTCTCCATCCCCCCATGAAAAAAATGAAAAAGATTTACAAAACAGCAAATCTAGTGTGATGTAGAAGTTTTCTCTGCCTTACATAAACCAGAATTTGCCTGGCTGAAAAAGCTGTGTTTAAGAAAAGCATTTAATCTATTCTGCAGCCCTCAGCACATGTAAAAGAGTAAAGATCTCACACGGTGGACACACAAAACCTGATAGCTCCAGAGTAAATCATCAGGCAGCCGAGGGCAAGAGCTTTGGCTAAATCCCTTCATGTGGAATCATGTAGGTTCTTAAGAGCTGTACAAGTTACTGTTGCACATCAGCCACATCCCTGGAGATGTGCTGGGGCCCCCCAGCTCAGCACCCCACACATTCCCCATGCTCCAGGGAACTCCTCAGCGGCTCCTGCCCAGGGAGGCGCTGCCAGATGCAAACTCAGCACATTCCCACCTACCTCGTGGCGAAAGACAAACCCTGAAATGCCAGCCACTAGCTCAGCCAGGAACACCAGGGACAAGAACATGGCATACTGAAAAGGCAGGAGGCAAGAGAAGTCAGAGCATGATATAGGCTTTTGTCTCAGCACAGATATTATCACATAAAACGTAACTTTCCCCTCTAGGCACCCTTCAAAGGTTTTAAGAAACCAAAGGTCTATTGGAGGAGATACCTGAATGTAATACATGTGTTTATACAACTCACAAATGATATATATTGCTTAATTACTGGCTTTTCTGACATTTCTGTTCCCACCTTTCTTAGCATTCTTATATACATTAAAACACACTCACATGCCAGAGGTGAATCCAAGTCACTCAGGTTTTGATCTTGCAATAAGGGATACAAACAGACCCTTCCTGTTTGCACCATGCTCTGTTAACAGGCTTCCCCAGGTGTTTTGGTTTGTGTTTATCTATCTCCCTGCCAGATTGGGATTTGCTGCTTGATTCCTGAAGTTTCTCCAATGAATGAACTGAAACATGGCCTTCACTGGAAATATTCTCAGAGTAACACTAGACATATGCACCAAATAACTTGCTGAGCCAAGGTCTATATTTGGCTTTAGGTGTGGCATTTGGATCAGCTAAACAAACCTTGAAAACACTGCTTTCAGTGTAGGCACTCACCAAGTACTAAAACTATATTTAAGCAAAAATAAAGAAGGTAAAGAAAAAATGCAAAGTGGGATAGTAAAATTTGAAGTTGGGGCTTGATCTTCTGAAGGAAAAATTACCTTTTTGCTGCACCTGCTAAGTAACAGTTACATAAGAAAGGAAACATTTTAGATAAAATTAAGTCCTAGCAGGATTTAGTGGAGAAAGGGAAACTTAGCTTTAATGAAAGGCTATTGGGGAAAGGAGCACAACGGTGAAGGTAGAACTAGAAAAAAAAAATATGTGTCCAATTAATGCAGGTGTCAAATCACCCACTATCTGTTCAGGAGAGAAAAGAAGTTTAGAAATATTTCTTAAATGTACAATGAAAATAAACCCACGTGCTTGGAACAGCACATGCTACTGTTAGTGGCATAGCTTTAAAGAAAGTTACCTGAGTCATGGAGCAGCTAGCAGAGCCTGATTTCCTATGGATTTATATCATCATTCACCTTTATCCTTTCCCATCTGGACTGCAGTGACTCCAGCAAGCCTCTGCACATGCCCTGACAGCACAGCACCAGCAAGAGACAGCAGTGAGGCACTTGCCAGCTGGCCACCAGCTGATGGAATTGCAGCTGCTACCTTCCCCCTTCCCCTCCCTGCTATCATTTGAGGAAATTGACTTCCTTTAGCATGTCCTTCTTTTTTAAAATGTAGTTTAAACTGGTGAAAAATCATCCCATCTCCTTAGAAAACCAGTCCCAAAATACTGTAGCAGGAGATGCATTGTACTTTTAAGCCCTTTCTCACTAGTTCAGTGCTTCACAAGTGCTATTTCCACCCTTCAAATAATTGCACATGCAGGATTTTGCTCCTAAATATGCCTAGAACTAACACAGTTTATCATGTAAGTTTGTTTAACCTGTAGTTATTTTGAATTTTAAGGTAGGCTGGAAAACTCAGAAGAGAGAAACTCATGTAGAGAGAGAGGTTAAAGTGGACTGAGGGACAACAGCTTCCCCTCTGCTCAGTGCACCTCGAGCCCCTGCTGCTTTTGAGATGAGGCCAAACATACTGTACAGTGCTCTGCTTTTTGGGTTGAATTGTTCTAGCCTAGTGAATGTTAGGAGAAAAGAAGGACTGGTGTGCTTTTATGAGGTACCAACTATTCATTCTATAATTTCACATCAGGGTGTTAAATTGACCCCTTAAAATACAGTTCGAAAGAATCTCACATTTATGATACTTTGGTCATCTTTAAGATTGTAAATATTTTTATCTGTTTGGCTCACAGAAAACCAGAATGATTGTAGAACGATTCACAGAGCAATTCAGCAGCATTCCACCCTGCTCCAAACACTTGGGCCTATGTGCCATGTGTAGCAAAATTCAGTCACAGTCAATCAAAAACTGGTTTTGGCAAAAAGCTTTTCCCCCTCCGCTTTGTCCAAGAGGCACACGTTGAACATAAAAATTAATATAACCTAGCTTATGTGCCTATAAGGCTTCATCAACATCTGTCAGGGGGTGGGGGTGATCAAAAAACCTTCCCTCCTCCCCTCCTGAGGCACTTGGATTTGCTCACCAGCTTTAGCATCCATGGGCTGCCACGGCAAGTGGCGAAGCAGCCGAAGAGGCCGAAGACGATGATGGTGGTGCCCGTCCCGATGAGCACGTAGGGGGCATTGGTGGAGTTCTCAGCAATGAGGGAGATGTAGGTGCCGAGGGTGAGCTTGCCCCAGACGCCAACTGCCAGGAGGATAACGCCAGTGATCTGCCAAGCAAGGGGAGAAACAGGTCAGGAGCCACTGGGGAAGGCATCACACGGTGATCCTGAGGGGATGTGTTGGTGCTGTGCTGCTGGCAGAAGCCTCAAGGCTTCTACGAACTCCAGGGGGACAGACAGACAAAATGAAACTCCAGTATTTGTTACATTAAGGCAGCCACTGAAGGATAAACATCTCTAAGACTAATCACTGCCAAGGGAGGATGCAGTGTGCCACCTGCAGGAGCAGCTCTCTGCTCTGAGAGACGTGGCCAACTCCACATGTCCCTCTGGCTGAGTGTCCCCTGCTCCCCTGGATCACCCTCAGCAGGAACTGACATTTCTGCTACCATTTTGGGACAGAATTCACAGAGGCTTCTGCTCTCCTGCTCACAGTGGCAATAAGAACAAATCCAGCTCTTGCCCATCTCTCAGTGCAACTGTGTGAAAAGTGCTGATTCCTTGCTACTGCACCCAACAGCTGAACGTCAGAAAAAATCACCCAGGAGCATCCCAACCCACAGACATCAAATGCCCTTTCCAAGTCTGGTCCCACCCCTGCACAGCACTGTTTTCACCTCTCCTTGTCCTGAACAGAAGTGGATTAATCAGCAAAATCTGAAAGAAAGCTGCAGAGGACTGGGAAATCTGCAGAACAACTTCTGGTTTCTCGCCTCCGGTTCCACAAAGGGCTGGTTTCTATGCCTAAGCTGCTGACAGTTTTACCACTGTCCTCAGGGAGGCATAAAAGCAGCCTTCACTGCCAAAATGAACAAGCAGTTTCACATATGAAAGAGAGCTCAAGCCTCGTAATAAAAAGCATTTTTAGTTGGCTGTTTGAAACAATTACTAACCCTTTACTCTGCGTTTTAAGAGTTTGGTTTCCCCAGGTCTCAGGGGGGGCCCATTCAATTTATGGCACACACAGACTTTGGAAAAAAGGAGGAAAGCCTCTTGGTGGTTTATTCCCATTCTGCTTCTTAACAGAGCTCTGATTTACAGGGATTTAAGGAAATCCCTGGGTTTTTTGGGAGGTCTAAGCCCCTAGCAAGCTTGGCAGGGTGCAGAGGGGATGGGATGTTTCCACAGAGACACGCTGAAGATGCACCTTGGGTTGCAGCAGTGCTGGCTGGAGTTTTCCTTATGAAGACGAAAAACCATAAGACTTCCCTACAAACCTTTCCATGACCTTTATTTAGCAGAGCACAAGCAGTGGTATGACTAATGCCTACCTCCACCCCAAGGCAAGCCTCATTTTCAAGACACACTTTTTATCACTATCTCTCTGTGCCATCCCACAGTCTAGGGAACAATGACTGCACTGGTTTCTGGTTTGGTTTTTAGATTTTTCTTTAAAAGCAGGAGAGACATGGGCAGACAGAAGGCCAGGACAGTGATGGCCTGAGAACAGGGCAGCAGGAATAGACCCTGATCTTGACACTCACCATCAGTACACACTTCCTCCCTTTGCCTCTGTCTCCTTCCTTTGACCTGAAATTTCTCCACCAGCCTAATTCTGTGACCTGTGGGTCAGGCTCAATAGTTGCAAAAGCAGGGTGCTGTGGGTCCATTTACACCTCGAAGGCCTAAAGGGAAACCCAGGGCACCTTCTCCAATGCACAATCCCACCCCAGTCTTCCCTACTCCATTTCCACTGTAAAGTTTCAATTCAGACAATGATCAAACAGGAGATGAACAAAGTATTTCAGAGATCCTGGCAGTCAGAGGAGAGTGATTACCAGCCCTTTGACCTTCAGAGCCCCTCTGAGCATTCAGCATCCAAAGGAACTTCATTTACAAACACCTGGAAGAGCCAGCACACATGGAGCACGAGAGCAGCAGTCACACTCCACCAGTGGACTTCTACAGCAAAACCTTCATATGGCCCAGCAATTATTTTAAGATTTGTCCTGGAAATGCTATGACAGCTACAGCCTGTAAGGAAAGAGTGTCACCACCCCACTCCAGATCCTCAGCAGACACAGAAGAAATGAACTGGGAGCTGCACAGCTCACACTGCCCCAAATGAGACATCTGGAGTGGTACAGAAAAATAAGCATTTGCAAAGGAAAAAAAAAGAAAAAAAAAAGAAGAAAAAAACCCCAACCCAACCAAAAAAACCCCAAAAAACAAAAAAAAAAAATCCCAAAACCCAAGGAAGAAGCTTGCTTCTAAAAGGCAACTAACTGCCAGGGACATCCTACTAAAATGTAAAGACATGTGGGATCCTGTGTTTTGGTATTCTCAAGGGAAAGCAAAAGAGAAAAACTACCCCAAATACCAGGTTTCAAAGTGTGTCACAAACTTACTGAATGCTTTTGATTCAGAACAAAACCTCTGGAGTTTTCCTTGAACTTTACACAAGCCTTGGTTTAAGCAGTAACAGCCCACCCTGGATAATACAGGCAAACATCATATCCACATCCAACCAGACAACATCACTAGAGGATTCCTGCCAGCAGCCAGGGCTGGCCTGATTTATCCATGGTTATGACCAGCTCCTATGACCAACAAGCCCCAGAAACTCAGACAGGCTTTGTGTCCACAAATGGGCTTGCAAGTGGCTTGTGCTGCTTTCAGTTGCCTCTTTTTCATGCTTGCACCATGTCCTGCCCCTACAGTTTTGATGGATTTTTCCTGCACCTTCTGCTTCTTCTCTGTGTTCTTTCTCTAGTTTGCAACATTATTAGAAAGCTATTTCATCCTGGATTTCATCAAAGGTAGATGATATTATGCTTACAAACATTCACTGCAGTGGAAGCCCCTGGACTCATGTTTCCTCAGCCAGGAAATCGGAGAGGTAGCATTCCATAAAACATTATTAGTCCTGCCCTTCACTTAGGTCAAAATTTTAAAGGTTAAAAGAAAAAAAACCAAACCCAACACAATATCCAAGTAGGGCAAGGATTGTAAAGGCTACACACAAGTAGAAATCCTATTGTTTAGCCCTAGCAGGGTTCACATTTCAGTGCCTCTGAGCTCAGGCTCAGCAAGCACACCCCAGAAGCCCTTGACTGATGAGATGCCAGGAAATGAAGCAGGTGGGCCACCTGGACATTTTCTAAGAAAAAATCCACTGAAATTAAGATATTCCCCACAGAATGTTTTAATCTAGATGAACTGGATTGTTCTGGCTTGAGGAAAAAAAAAGAAAATCTGTGAACCAACCTCCCCCAACTCTACCTCTTGCCTCTCCTCAAGCATGGTGTCACAGGCACATCCCACCAATCCCTGATTGCAGTCAAAGGCTGACTTTCTAGTCCTTTGACCTTCCCTCAGCATCAATACAGATGTTTCCAATGTCACCTGCAGTACTGCTCCCAGATCTGGATGTGGTGGAAAAGTTACCATGCAACAGGCAGGCAGAAATAGAACTGACTGTGATCTCTGACTTCATTTGTCCAACAAACCAACTGCCTTTCCAACAAACCAACTACTTGTCCAACAAACCAACTGCTTTTTAGAGACACACAAAGATATGGCCAACAGCATTGACACAAGGGTATGTGCCACAGCTTCACAGGACACAGGGAGAGTGATGTCCTGATAACGCTGGGCATTGCTGAAATCAGAACTAATATTAAACACATGCACTTTCTCAACAAAAGGCAACAGAAAAATGTCTGAGAATTATTTCTTTCAACAGTGCCAAAACAAAGATTAAACTATCAACCCCCTTCTTCTATGTAACAGCAGCAAAGTATGCAGAGAGGAGCATTCAGAAATTAACTTCTGAAAGTGCACTGTCTTTAATTCTGTCAGAATTAGGCACGAAAACACTATGTACCCCTTTCAACTGGAGGCACACCACTCCTATAAGAATCTGCTGTCTTCATACCCCAAAACTCACAGAACATTGGTGGCATGATATGAAGGTTGCTGCTGATACAGGGGGCATGAAGGGTTCTACACCTCACATCCACAGAGATTCAAGACTTTAATTCAAACCCTTATTTATACTCAGGACTGCCATATGGAATATTTAAAGTTTGTCAGTTACAGAGGTGAAGATAAATGTGCAGCAGGAATTGCTAGTTTATTGGTCCATATAATTCATGTCCTCCTGCTCACTATTGATGTGAGCTATTTTGATTCTAAGGTCTGTCAAAATTAAACTTTGAAGCCAATCCTGATTGCTGCAGAGCACACAGCAATGCCTACTACTCCCAAAAGCAGCAGGAAGAGCTCAGCATTTCTCTGGACCAGCTTTTTATCTACAGAACTGAGATGTAGGACTACAACTTTATTAATGAGGACCTCACTGTAGGTACAATTCCTCTATTTCATGTCATATTTTCAGCCTTGCTAAATGAATGTAAAATGTGGACAACATAAAATGAAATTCAAAGCAGCAGCAAAGAATCAGACACAAGGAAAATAACCATGTTGTTGGTACTTTCAGCTTCTCAATTCCAAACATTTCCTTATCCAAACACCAGCCTCTCTGTGTTTTGGTAGAGGCATCTGTCCCTGCACAGCTCTCCCGCAACCTTCTCCTCAAACAGGCTGGAGAAAGGCTGTGCACGAAATGGATGAAGCCAGGGGAAGACAGACAAGAACTACCTCAATCCATCTTGGCTGAAGCTGAAAGGTCTAGCAATAGGTTTAGCAGGCTGTGAGGAAATGAGAGAGGACCAAGGCACACAGCTAATTAGCTCTTCCAGACATTTCCCCGAAGGAGGGAAACTTTTTCATGAAGAAAACGTCCGACCTTGACAACATCCAGAACAAATCTTGCGTTAAAAGCATGTCCAGAGAGATTTAAAAATAACTGGCCTACCTCTGAAAATTTTATAACTTTCCCAAAATAGGCAATGGATCACATTCAAAATGTTCTTGCTTTACAGCTTGTCAAGCACTGGGAGTGGCTGGCTTTTGAGTCTTCTGCCTCAGCCCCTGGGCTCTCATCAGGCAGGCAGGTGACTAAAACTAATATAAATCTTCCTTTGAGCTTCAATGTCAGCTCTTCACAGGCAGGGGCAAAGCATTAAGCCAAGCTACAACAGAACATGGAAATGCCTGTAAGCCAGCAACACACATTCTCTGTCCTCACATCTGCTGATCTTGTCTGCACCTGCAAACCCAACGTGGGTCAGCTTTGCACAGGGCTGATCTCTGCTGGAGCGAACAGGACATGAAGATCCCACCAACTGTGCCTTTGGAAGAAGGCAACAAGTTACAAGCCAGTTAACAACCATTTCTTGGCCCCTTTGCAAACTGAGAGACAGCCTGTAAAGTCACTGTGTTAGGAGAAAACACCTGCAGTGGCCATTTTTGTACGTAACTGTTCTAGTGTCTTCTAGTTCCTGACTTCACCATTTCATAACACATTCCCCCAGCACCTAACTAGATTATTTTGTCCCTCTGCTCTTGTAACTCAGGCCTGTCCCTCTTCTTCTTCATTCCTCACAGTTTTCCATGCATGTAATTCTTTCCTAGAAAGATACAGCCAAAAGGATTTAAAGGAAAAAATGCCCTAAGATTAATTCACATTCCTCTCTGCTATCCCTTGCCTGTCTCACCTGGGCAGGCTGCCACACTTTGGGCTCAGGGTTTTCTCTCTCTGTTGCATGTGTGGAATGTCCAGCACAACGAATCTTGCTTCATCCCTTCACCTCAGGAATCTGTTTGAGTTATGATCCCTGCTGCTCAGCATCCATCTAAAGCCAGCTGCTGTCACAAAATTGATTATCCACCACAGCCCTTGCTGTTTCTGTGCAAAACTGAGATTCCTGTGTATTAAAACCACTGGTCCACGTCCTCCCTGGGGAAACCATCATCAGGAACACCAGAACATGCCAACCACAGCAATGGGGATGCTGCTGCCTCTGCTCTCATGTCACCACCAGGTCAGAGCTGAGTATCAGTGCACTCAAGTCAGGGGACAGCCACTGAATCTGCCCCGAAATACAGTGGAGGAGATTTTGATTAGACATACTGATATCAGGCTTAACAAGCTGTTCTCCCACAGCTCCTTTCTGTAACTGGACTACTATCCTATTTCCTTTTCAAAAATATTTTTAATTTTCAGTGTTTATCCTAGCTGGGACACTATTACAAATACATGAGTAGTTGTCCCAAGTGAGCTGACATCAGATTAAGGTCCCTAGAAGTCAAACTGTAGTGCTGGTTTAAAAAAAAAAAGAAAAAAGAAAAGAAAAAAAACCTGAAAAGAAATAAAAACATTGGCTTTCACACAGATGATGAAGTAAACACCAAATTATCATGGAGCTGATCTGGCTACTCACCACCAACTCTGCAGACAACAGAGTGTGTACTAATCCCTAACTTTAATAGTGCCTCTATCAACCACAGAGTTAAATGATCCCTGAAAGGAAGTGGACATTTTATAAACAACGCAGGTGTTTCCCAGCACTCCCACCCATCCATACACCAACCACACACCAAGGTCTGATAGTGCTTTCCTTGCAGGCTGGGGCAGAAATGACAACCAGGACTGTATCACTTACTCTGTATGGAAAACAGATTAGAAATCACCTAGAGGTGAGTGCAACCTTCTTGCAACCAGAAGAGGTCAATGATCATTTAATGAACAGCAGGGAAGAAAACATCACAGTAATTTTGTTTGCTGCAGGATAAAAAATTGGACATGGCCCAAGAAGTCCTAGGAGTACTAACAAGGACTGCGTGGGGAGACAAGAACTTGAAAACAAACTTGCAGCATTGCTCAAAACTAAGGATTTCTTGCTAACACAGTGCAAAGACCTATTCTTGGAGAATTTTTCTATAAGGAAACAATTGATTACATGCCACTTGTAGGAAGATTCAGGAAGAATAAGGACATTTCTGACCTGATCTCTAATGTCATGCCTGTGATGAATAGTTACAATAAACAGCCATATTCTTATGTTGCTGATGTAGCTTTATTACACCTGGCACTTTCAGAAAAGAAGTTGGAAATCTCAGTAAAATTAAGTTCTTTATCATGAGAATTATACTTATTTTTATGTAAGACACTTCATTAAGTGAGAGAAGATATTCTGCTTTACAGTTTAATCACCAGTGGCTCTATTAATTGATGTATCTTTTAAGCCAGCTTGCAGACAAAAATGTGGTCATCTCTGGATAAAAATAAAACGCAAAAATACATTTCTGCTGGGAATTTTCAGACCTAATTTCTAGAAATGTACCTTTAAATATGCATGACTGAACATCTCAGGGAAAAGAACTTAGAGAGTGGAGACTTCAAAAGCAGCATCCCACTCTGCAAGGCTAAAGCAACACTCCTAGCCGTAGGAATTGTGGTTGTTTTGCAGGTCTAGTAGTACACAGAACAGAAGGAACTAACTGATCATCAGCAAATTGATAGAGCCAGAGAATATTTGCCTGTGGGGTTCTGGGAAGCTTAAATGCAGCAGCTGTCCCTCATACTCACACTTTCAAATCCCTTCAGAAGCAATACACAGAGGTGACAGAAACGTTGTTTACACAGCATGACACAGCTTGGCCTCAAATTTTAAAACAGTTCACCTATTTTACTGAGCTATAAGACTCCGAATGATAAAAAATGCAAGACAATAAAATGTTTTGAAATGGGACTATCCCCTACCTAAGTACTTTATTGTTTCTTAAATGCCCTTGTTTGCTTGCCTCCTAATAAATCAAGGCAAAAATCTAAACTTCTATAATCCCTACATGAACAAAGTAAAGGAATAAAATTAAATACTCTGAAAAATAGCCTCTAGTGCTACCCATGCCCATGAGACTAGCACTGTGTACAAAGCCCAGGCTGAGTCAGATTTCAGTGGAAAGCCTCCCTTGTTCTCAGGACTGACCAGGGCAGAGAAGGCTTTGAGAGAGACCCCAGTCAAGTTTTGGTAATTTCAGTGGATCAATCAGCACATAAATTCCTCCCTGCACATATGACAGCCTTATAAAGTCTGGATTTAGCAGTAAGAAAACTTGAAAAGAATTAAAAAGATATGTACAAGCTCATTAGTCACTGCACACAACAGCAGTGGCATGAAACTCTTTCAGAACCGTTTTTTATTCAAGCAACTACAGTCCTAATAACCTTCAGAGAAAGCAGAATATGGCATTGAGGTGTGAGATGACAAATTCAGTAGTACCAAATGCAAGGTCATGGTGCTGGGACCAATTCCAGCAGTTTCAATCCCCTAAATTTGCAAATAATAGCGGAGGTAAAGGATTTCTGAGTGCCAGCTGACCGCGGTGTTCATGAGGAACCACTCACGGCACACACATACAGAAGGAGGCACATGCAACCCAGTGGTGCATTTCCAAAGGCAAGGAATTTCCAGAGGAGGCTGTTTCCAGGAAGCTGAGGTGATGCTGCAGCATGTCCATGGCAGGACTCCCAGGATGATGAGGCACTGGAGAGTCCCTGGAGCAGGAGCTGAGACACGTGGCTTCCAAAGCCTGGTGTGAAGGGGATGAGGAGGGGTGAGGGGATCTAAACCTGCCTGTGACCCAGTTTTGCCCAGCCAACAAGAGAGAGCTGGTTAACCCTCAGGACAGCCCAGCTGGGAACAAAGTGAGCACACGCTGGCCATGAATGTGCTGAGGGTGCAAATGAGGGTAATGAGGGTAATGAGGGTGGGAGCAGCCTCCTCCTCTGGAAGAGGGAAGGAGGTGACGCCAACAACACAACCAGAGCCTGCAAAGGGTGACAGCTGGGCATCCCTTCACTGTGAGATGGGGGCTGCACAAATGGAGAGCTGGGGGTCCCACTGAATGCCTAAAAGGCTGGAGCCTGTGAAGAGGAAGAGGGGACAACTGGGTCTCAGCCTCCATCCATGCAGAGCCAGGCTGCCTCTGGCAAGAAGGTTGTCAGCTGCAGCATTAATTTCAGTTCAGTCCATCCAAAAGTCAGCTTGGGGGCACATATAATGATAAGGTTTTGTTTAAAGTTTAAAAAGGATTTTATTATTGCAACCAAGCCCCTCATGTCCTGATCCCATTTTGTGGAAAATCACTGGTTATTTACATTCTCCTAATCATGCTCAGAATAAGCTGAGAACTGCCATTCCTACTATGGGGTTGTTTTATTTTTTTCCCCAGAAAGGACACATTTCTTTCGTCATTAAGACTTCTGGTTCTTTCCCTTTCTCCTTTCATATGAGCCATGTTTTCCTCTTGTGTTTTTCAAGCACCATGCTCCAGGGCTTTCTGGTGGTCTGTTTTTGGAGGCAGTGCACATAGGCTGGATCCCCACTATACTGTTGTACAGTTCACATGAGAAATAAAATGTTCTCAGTTCAGCATACCCAAGTCAGTCCTTCAAAACCAACCATGTTCTCCATAACCATCTGCATTTGCTCTCACCCAAACCTCGGCTACTGCCTATCCTCCCAAACACAAGGAGCAACACAGTCAAGGAAGTGAAAAAGGTTGCCAACAGGGATGGCAAAAGTAAGGTTTGTTCTACTCTAAACCCAGTTTTGCCCAGCCAAGGTTCAGCACTCTGGTTCTGCATCTAGACAACATTTTTCATACTGCTCTGTTGTTCGTTTGTGTACAGCTCTGGTTCTCATGTGCTGTTCCTGCTACAGGTGCCAAAGTCAAAGCCAGAAGTTGCTTTTAATACTTCAATTCTTTTTTAGAGAGAGGAAGGAAATACCTGCTCCAAATCTCAAAAGGACTGCAAAATCAGAATTCCACACCACAGCTTATAAATATGATTTCAAATTAGTTTAGGACCTGTAACCATTCACCAAAACTCTCTGGATGAAATTAAAAGAAACAACTGAATTGTGTTTTATATTCCTGTATGTACCCATACACATATATTGGTGCTTAAATGGTTGAGATACTGGAGTTCCTGTTTGTGGGTATTCACTTGAGTATGTGTCTGAAAATAAAGGCATATTCCTCAGATATTAGTTGAGTTTTGCTACATGTCAGAGTTGCCTAATTCAAATACTGACACCTTTGAGTGTGTATGACTATATGTGCTTGCATGGGAAAAAAAAAGTTTCTATGTAGCTTGCACTCAAACTGCTAAATTCCAGCTTAAACAAAACCAAAGAATGTCGGCCAGAGCAGAAACAAAACCTTAAAAATTTCAACCCAGATGTTTGATTATTAAAAAAACCCAAAACAACACAAGAAAACGAAAACAAAAAAACCCAAGCAAAAGCAAACTAAACCAAAAAAGTCAAACCAAAGCAAAGCAACACAAAAGAACCCGAGCAATGAAAACAACAACAAAACCCTAAAACCCACCACCACCACCACAACAGCAAAACCAATAAAAAATACCAGATAATTACAATACCCAAGTGACACTACCATATAGCTGATAACATACATGTAACAACACTGCTGGTACTTTAATGCCCTGCTGAGACACAAACAACCCACAACTCTATTCCCCATCAGGACAGTGATTCCAGCAGGAAAGCCTTTTAACCATAGGTGTCCCACTACTTAAACTCATTCTTTGGCATAGGTCCAGAAGCTGTGGGATTCCATCCTGCAGGATTCCCTTGCCCCACCCTGGAGCTTTGCCACAGCTCCTGTGGGAGCACAGGGACAAATGTCTGTGTCATTTGTGCCTGAGCTGCTGCCAGTCCCCTGCAGAAGAGCCTTGGGAGGCGACGGCTGCTGCTTCCATCTGCAGACCCCTCATCCCTGCTGCAAACCTCCACCCAGCCTGTAAAATGTCCTTTGACAAAACCACCAAAATACCCCCAAACTGAGCAGGAATGCTCCTGCTGTTTGAGATGCAGTGTAAGATTTGCAGAAGGGATGGATTGCTCCTGGGTTTTAAATCAAACTCTTACATTTCTACACATAGTACTTGCAGCTCACTTGCTGCTTAATCCCTGAAGTTTTCTTTTCCTGAAACAGCTGCAGTGATGTCCTAAATGACAGATGGACCAAACTGAACAGTATTTTGCATATCTTATTGCTATGAAAGGTGATTAATTTTTAAATACTTTCAGGCTTCTTTATTCCTGTTCATCTCATCAGCTTTAATCAAGTTTTGATATACAGTTAACATACTTACTAACCAAATCTGCAATCAATGCAAATAAATTAAGTGGGTTGTTTAAAGGAAAGAAAGAGGAGGACTTTATCTGATCCTTGGCTCTGGTGCACACAGCTCCAGAGTGCAACTTGCAAAGCCTTTCTGAGCCTCTCAGAACAGGCACTGGAAAGGCAGAGGTGAGCATCCCACTGGATTTTGGTGCTGCACTTCAGTCCCCCAGGCACGAGATAAATTCCACAGAGTGAGAGAAGGAGATGAGGTTTGTTCTGCCTGGCAACTCTTCTGAGTTTCCTTTAAAGTGCCTGTAACTACGACAACTGGAGAAAGCCTCTCTGTGTGCTCGGCATCAGTGCACGTCCATCTTCCCTGGAAATGGGGCTAATAAACCCCCTATGTTTACATAAAGCAGAGAAGAAATACGTTGAGGAAGCAATTTCATTTTCAAGCTTGAATGGAAGTACTGCAATTAATGGAAAGAAAAAAGACAAATATAAAAAGTAGGCATTAAAAAACCTGTTATGTGTTTCAGAACAGCAATTAAAGGAAATGATTCACTGTAGAGCCCCTGTTGAAAAGATTAAAGAAAACCACTGCATCTTTCTCAAGAAGAATTACAGTTTGAAGGGGAGTTTCATGCTGGTATAATGCTAGTTTATTTACAGATATTCAATATTTATCTTACTAGCATTCATATGAGCAGTAAGGCAAGCTAATGTTACCATCATTATACACATCATTCTGTTTTATTTCATTTGACTGGTTGTTGTAAAATTCATGTTTGCACTGTTGCCAGTCGATCTTACTCAAGCCTCATCTATGCTCTTTATAGGTTCCAATTTGGGGAACCACCTACTAACGACAGAAAATAGAAAACTTTAAAAGGCTGAGCATGAGCCATAAAAATTCCTAGTTGATTACTCTACCAAGCTTTCCTCTTTTACTTCACTAGCTCTTACTACACCCTGGCAGTAGCTGTCACTAGGACTGTGCTGTGAGTGGCTCCAGGCAGGGTTTTAGCTCCCAAATTTGCCATCCTAGCTGGCTGGAGGTGATGCACACTGTTAATCCAGGATGACACACCAGCACCACGGTGGTTTACCAAACAGGCTTCTCTAATCCTAGGATATCAGAGCCTGGGAGGAATGACAGAGCACCAGTACCAGCAAGGAAGGAAACAAAGATAAATTGCTACACTCATCCGTATATAACAACAATAATAATCAAAGAAAAAATTAAAACCTTGGCACCAAGCAGTATGGGAAATGACCAGACACTCCTTTTCCACCTCATGTTGCCAAGCACACTGTTAACACAGAGTAGAGTGTTCTCTTCCAAACTCCAAGCATATGCAAAAGGACCACATCCTCCTACTTAATTAACATACAAAATTATATAAAGACCAGCATTTTGATATGGATTATATTATAAAGGGGACCCTACAGCTTCCAAGCATGCCAGGCTGTTGGGGACGTCTCCTGCCTGAATGTTGTAGAGGTCAAAGCTTGGGAATTGTGAACTTTCCTAGGATCCACAGGGAGAAAACAAAGGCTGCTTCCAGCTGTGACAGCCCTGTCCAACAGTCCCAGCAAGTTCTGCTACTTGAAAAGCAAAACATTCCCATCTAAGTGTTACTGACAGGGAATGCTCCAAAATCAACATCTGGAGTAGACACAACCCAACAAGTAACAGGAACTTCTCTGAGAGAGTCTAACATCACTCTTTATTTTCTTGCTGTTTAGTTCCTTGACTGAACTTCACATAAGGGACCCTCTACACCGAAACTGTTCCTTTAACCCTTATTCTGCTGTTTCTTATGGCAGTTTCCCACATGGGCATTTCCATTCACACTTCTCATACATTGATCTTGGTACTTTAGTTGCAAGTTTCTACACTGCAAAGTCTTCATGCATTTTGCAGTGCATTTTGCTGCACTGCAGCTGTAGAAACCCAGAATCAAGATCAGCAGAAAGCATCCCAAAACATGCCACATCAAGAAATGTGAATATCTATAATTAACAAAAATTAATCTTCTGTTTGTGCCAATAGGGGCATATTTGCAAAAGATATTCCAGATACAATGTGAATTAAGCACAGAAGGGCTGAAACTCACTGACCTGTAAGTCACCCAAACACCATGAATGAAACACCAGATGAATGCCTTGTCAATTAAAGAAAAAGTATCATTCTGTAATAGAGCAAGAAAGACAAACGATCTGACTTACAAAGTTCTTTGCAAAATGCAAACTGCTTAGAACTAATCCCTTCTACAATTACACCATTTCAATACATCAGGCAAAAACCTCTGTCTCTCAGGCCACCAAGTTCTTACTATCCATCTTCCAGGTTCCCACTTGGTATCCTTCTAGAGAAATTGTAGGACAAACATCCAACCAATCACATCCACGTCCTAGACATGGAAAACGGACTTGATGCATCCCTTCCAAGAGCAGTGTGGTGTTGCCAGAGTCAGGAGAGGGATGATTGGGAGATCTAGATGGTTCTCTCTGGCTCAGGGAGTGGGGCAGAGCAACCTGGACTTAAAGATTTACATGCGTGTCATTTATAGAGGCAAAATGCTATGGCTGGATGCTAAGGCACACGTGCATAAATGGGTGTCCAAGTAACATAAGAACACATCCCAGGAATACTCCACATGGGGTAAATGATGCCCCTGTGAGATCAAGCTGCCTTACAAAACAAAGCTCAGGCAAGTGCACCCCAAGAGATGCCTCAAAGAAAAGAATGCTTAAACTATAATGAAAAAATATTCTTTCTACATACTTTTCCCTGTTCCCCAACAGAATTGCTCCAACAGAGCCAAATGCTTTATTCCACATGACAAAGTAAGCTGAACTTACTTCAGTCAAATTTGCTGATCAAAACAGAAATGTAAGGGCTTCTAAAACACATTTACACTTCTGTTGAAGAAAATATTTTCTCATTCAAATGGATATTTTAATGTCAGCACAAGTAAATACACCCCTGCTGCATCATTACAGCAACTGCACTGTTTCACAATGCAAATACCAAAAGAAAGTAAAAAAAATATTAGAAATATTAAAAAAGTTAAGTAAATAACTTTTACTTATAGTTCTCATTGTACAAGCTGATAAAGTATCAATATAAATGAGAAACTAGGGCCCACCTATTGAAAATAAAATAATATTCTTGCAACATCTACTATCAGGTATGGTCATACCACTGGGAATGAGCCATTGCCTCTGCTTCTTGGAATTGGTGGCACCTGGAAGCAAGCCAGCAGCAAGGCATTATCTTCACTGTTATTTCTTGAACTCTCAATGTCCCATCAAAATGCAACAATGTTATGATAACATCCCTTTCAAAACTTAGCACCAGCATTAATTTTCAAATCCAGATGATCAGTGTACATCTTTAGCAGCATTGCCTGCATTATTGGAGCTGAATGAAGCAAAACCCCCCAATGTTTTATTAATTTAAACAGATGTCCTATTTTGACCACAAAAAAAAAAATTAACTTTTTTTTTCTAGCTTGTCTTACTTGCTTTATTAAATGAAGGCATTGAGGTAAGTAGGAAGTGGGATAAAACCATGCAGAAAGCAAGGCTCACTGAAGCTTGGTTATTGCAAATTAACCCAAATAACTCTTTCTGAAAAGCTGACTCACTTTTTATACAACAGAAATATCACTGGAACCATCTGAGCTCCCTGCAGGAAACCTGCTGACAGAGCACCACGTGGAAAAAGCTGTACTGAAACAGCCTGATGACAAAGGAGCTGGAAACACAGGGGAAGCTGCAATCACCTGTGCCAGTAGGAGTTATTAAGAGAAATTCTGCAAGCACTGCTGACATGCTTTTATGAGTGTCACAAAAAATGAGGAACATCCTAAGGAAAGTTTATTGAGGGTGAAAATGGCCAGCACTGGAGGACACTGGAGGAAATGGAGGCATTTCACACCAAAACAGAAGGAACATGAATAACTGTGTAATGTCCTGTGCATATATACACAGACCTCTGGCATAGCCGGGTCTCAGTGCTCAAGAATTACAGCTGAAAGACCTGCACCAGCTGCTCAAAAGGTGAATATTAGCTACTAGGGCAAAGCAGGAGTGAAAAATGCTTGTGCAAACTATGTACTTCCAGCACATGGAAATATGGGTACTAAAGAACAAAGCCCTGATGAAATCTCCTCTGGAGCAGAGTAGATTTGAGCTGTCCACGTTCAGATTATTGCATGATGAGTATGGCAGACACCATGACTGCTGCAGAAACCACAGTTTTCTAGGCTGCTCAGGGGGTTCCTTGTCTTCCTTCAGCAGCAGCACCAGTCATGCTTACGACAGTGCAAGTGCAAGGTCTAAGGGCAGTTTTATTGGCAGTTTTCAGTCATGCTCTTAACGCTTCTTTTTGCAAGCATGCATGGCCTGCCTGACTCTGTGGATCACATGTAAAATTGGTTACACAGACAGTTTAAATTAGAGCTGGCTGGGAAAAAAAGAATGAAAGTAGACCTCAGTCTCATTTACAGCTTTTATGTTCCAATTTGACAATTCCTGCTACACTTGACAATTTTTTGCTACACTTTCAATCCCCATCTCTGAAGCATCAAGCACATGGCTCTCTCTAAATCCATCCAGAATTACTTGAACAGAGTTCTCAGGTGTCACTTTTACTTTTTTAACACCTAAGAGTGTTTAGCTCCACCAAGGACAAAGAGCACCCACACCCACAAAATATTGCCTGAAGTGACAGCAGAAACACTGAAAAAAAGGCTTAGAATTCTCCATCCACAAAAACACTTTGTAGAGTACAGGTCACTTATTTTAACATATTTTAGGTATCTAAACCCTAAATCAGAGTTGTGAGTTCTCATGTCCTCTATTTCCTTCTTCCATCTCTTGTCCAAAACCCCAGCGTTGACTTTGACTGTCAACACTATTAAAGCATGAAGACTTCACCCAAGCATGGGCATCACAGGGCAGAGGATAAAATACAGAGGCCACAGCTCCCATACCTACTTAAACCAGATTGCCAGAGATGTAAAAAGCCTAGCATGTAAATAAGGACATTTCAAAAGCACCAAGAGACTCAGAAGAGATAATGCAGTAGAAAACAGGCACCCAATTTCCAAAGGCTGTCTTTCATTGCACAGAGGTCCAGCAGACTGACCATCAGAAAACCCCAGGACTATCAGCACTTTTAGGTACCTAAATGGAAATGTGACTCTACATAAGCAACACCTTTTCTGACCACTCTCATCCCAGCATTAAGCTGTCCCTTCTCTAACATCCACTGACTCGTGTTCATTTTTTTCTATTTAATGCTGTTCCATTCCATCTTACAACAGCAAATCAAAGTATTTAGCATTTCTGCTCCCCACCCTCAGCCTGTTAAAATAGACACAACATATTTACAGTGGACTTCTAATATAGACATGTAACTAGAGCACCAGCAGAGATGGCTGCTGTAAGGAAAAGATCACATTAAATACATTCTGCAAAGAACATAAAATCAGTGACATTTTGACCATCAGGCCTTGGGGAATGATCTGTACTCCCCGCTCACAGCGTGCAGGCTGGTGCTGGGCTGATGCTGAGCAGATGGCTGCAGAGCAGCTTTTGCTGGCCCTGAGCCATCATATTGTTTTTCCCTTGCTCGGGAAGGTTGGGTTATTTATTTATTACGTGGCGTGGCACAGCTGTGATCGGGGCACGATGGAAATGCAAACGTAGGGACAATAGGATGCTGTTTGCAGTTGTGAGGGGCTGTCAGCCATCAAACTTTGATTTTCTGCTGCCAATTTTCCATTTACCACCTCTGGCCTAATAAAGCCTGCCCTCCAGCTTATTGTCGCTCCAGCTTACAGCCGCTAATGAAATGCTCGGGGGTTTCCATAGGGGCTGATATTGACATGTTTTTCCTGGAGTTTTCTTTCTTTACAAACAGCACTGAGGATGTCAGCAGAGATTCTGCAACCATTTCTGTTAAGCACAAAGGTTAGGATTCCAAACTAATTGGCAAAAAGATAGAAGAGTCTTTAATTAAAGATCTGTGGCACTGAAAGAGGTTAAACACAGATGCAGGATTATTAGATGCTAACTTTCATAGAATTGTTGAGAAGATACACTTTTAGTAACTAATAAGATGCTCATTTTTCCTTTATAAATCAATCCCTCTAAAAATGGTAACTTTTATTTTAAACTCTTTCCCTATCACTAAGCCTCTCACAGATGCTCGTTTTGACACTGCATTTGAGAAAAAAGCTAAACAAGAACTGAGTATGTGTGAACTAAAGTAGAAATAAACTCTATTTGACTCCAAACTAAGATCCACACAAATTGTGCTGCACAGAATCAATAACCATTCTGCCTTTTGCATGCATATTTAAACAGGCCTAATCCCACACATAAAGGTGACAGGTTTAACAATTATAAGACAATCATCAGACAGACTTTAGATCAGCCAGATGTCCAGAAATATATTTTGTTAATCTCGCCTGTAGTTTTACCTCCAAAATTACTCTGTATCCTATCTTCTACCCCCCATGCCTCATTTTTAAATCCTTCCATTATTCACTCCATAGCTTTTTTATTATCCTCCCCTTAACTCAGTGTGATCAGTTAAGTTCCAGCAGATGAACACATTCTCCATATGAATCAGAAATCCAGCATAGCCACAGTGCTTCCTAGTATTTACATGTAAAGTGGTAAATCTTATAAGAAGAAAATTAAAATGACATCAATTTATACTTTGCATTAAGTGGATCAGACATCTCCTCTCTCCCTTCTCCCGCTCCCTCCCACCCCGCAAAGCTTAAATGACGACAGCAGTACTTAATCTTTTTTTGCTGAAGGATGTTAACAGCATTGGGCTATGTATTCTGCTCCTCTAAGTTTGTTGTTTATTAAATACTCTTTCTGCTTGGTTGCTTTCAGGCTTAGAGTCAAGTTAAAAATAAATGAATACAATGCAATTATTAATACTCAGTTCTGAACCAACGTTAAGCATTTAAGAGGTAGTGAGAGAGCACAGTAAATATACTCTAAGAAATTTTATTTCCTTTATTTCAATTTCGAGGTGAAAGACAACAAAAATGCAACATTTCTAATAACTGACAGGGAAATGAAAGCTGAGAAATGCTCTGTGTAATTGACCTGCTTCTAAAACTATTTTGATCAAAACTAAACATGAAGCCACTCCCTTCACCCCATCCAAACTCACAAATAAACCTGGTGTACTTTGCTCAAATGGCTTTCTCCTACAAAACTCCACATCAGTATATTCAAGACTAAAGGTCCTGCCTTGGTTCTGGACCTCAGTCTGAAAAACAAGAGGGTGTCTCCCATTTCACAGCCCAGGCCTGCCCAGGGCAGCAGAGATGAGACCCAGGTGAGGACCACAGTCACTTATCCAATACCAAACAATTCTCCAGCCCACACCAACCACTGGTACCTGCTGGGTCCCTGGAAGAGAAAGCAGCACAATTTGCACTCTGCTGAATAAATGCCTCATTTCCTTCTCCAGCTATCTCAAGTGACAGTCATTCCTCTTATTGTAGCAATGTGCATTAACAGAATGAGCATTACCCAAGGCAACTGGGTTAATTTTTTTTTGGAGGAAGAGGAGGAGGAGCTCACATCAGAGCAGCCAGCATGAGGGACACTGGCAAGAAGGTGGAAAGCAGCTCCAGGGATGGCCAACAGGAAACTGATGACTAAGAGAGTGCCCTCAAGAAGGCTTTGGGTTATTCTGTGGAATGCAGTCCATGGCAGGAAGAAGGTAGAGGGAACAGGGCTTTAAATGAAGAAGGCAGGTCAGGCTTGTGTTGCAGTGACACACACATGGACAGTCAGCTGAGCTGATAATCAACTATCTCTCTTACAGGTGCTGCTTTATATCAAATACCATGGTTAAGTCCTTTAAATTGGGGCAAAGCACATGGAGAAGGATGGGAATGACAGCAATCCACACCTCACAGCACACTGGTATCACTCCAAAGTGAGGCATGGGCTGAGTCTGTCAGCTCCAAGCTCTGATTTCCCAGCAAACATCCAGGCCTCACACCATAGTTCCCATGGGCACCAAAACTTCCAGTCAGCAGGAATGCATGCCGCAGCATAACTTGACAAAATAAAGGTGGGTGAAATCCAGTTACGGGATCAAACTGCATTTTTTCAGACAATGCAGTAAGCATGTTCATGGCCAGAATGGCGTCTGCATTTTGTCACAGAAACATGGTGACACAAGGTGGTTTTCCTGGATGGATTTTTGTAGCTATGATCAAGTTTTGCCTTTCTTCTTCAGTGGAGTGGAGTAATTCAAGCTTTCTCCACAAGCTCCTCTTTCATGCCTGAACTGGATTTTCTGAAAGCTACACCTATGCAGCATCTCTTCTGCTTAGGAAACTTAAGAAAAGCATCCTGCAGAAAATGCCCTTTCCATACTCCTCTTCCTTGCAAGGAAAAGCCCACACCACTGCTCCAGCAGGTCACCACAGGCTGACCAGACACAACCCTGTCCATGCAGCATTGTCATCCCAAATTTGTTTCCAAGCATATCATTAGTAACTCAAATGTTTTTCTGGAGGCCTTTCCCTCTGTGTTTTCAGTTTCCTCCCACTGGCATCCAAGTGTCCTGAATACATGACTGGAAAACGACCCACTGTCATGATGGCAGCAAAGTAAATTCTGGGTTCCCATCCCTTGCTGTGGACTGCATTTTCTGCAGCTCTCAAACAGCCAGGCTGGCTGGGCTGGTGAGGGCACTACTGCATGAGCACCACCATGTGATGTGAACCATCCACTTCCACTCGAAATCACTCTGCCAGAAAGGAGCAAAGTAAATAGGGACTGACAAGACAGGAAAAAAAAAAGAAAAAAGGAAGAGTGATGGAGTAAGAGAGCAAATGAAAAGATGGAAGGAAATGACACAGCAAACACAGCTACAATGTTCCTATTGTTCTTTTACAGCCCATCTGTGAAGCCCTACATGCTTTACTAGTGCATCTCCTTTGTAGAAGGAGATGCTAGGAAAAATCAATCTCCGGTATGCAAATGCTTCGTGCTGTAACTACAACCATGTAATATCCTTGTTACACCTTTAACCTGCCCCTGTTTTACTGTGAACCAGTAAAACAAAGAAAATTCTAGGAGATGAGATCACAAGTGTATCAAAGAGCCCTCTGCCAAAAAAAATACACAAAGCCTGTGGACCTCTAAAAGCAGTAATCTGGTTCATGGGCTTAAATGCCTGGAAGATTACACATACAATTGATAATGTACACTTATGATGGCTAAATGACCATTTTGTCCTTAGACATTTGCACATGATGCTGACACTGTCATCCTGTGGTGGTTTGACATCTTCTAAGCAGAGGTCAAATCCCCTCGTGGGTTCCAAACACCAACAGATAACTTAAGATAGCCACTTGGCTCTTAAATTTATGTCCAAATTTCTAGCAGTCAGTGCTAGATGCACAGCAACCTGTAACCTGCAAGCCAGTCTTGTTGAAGATCCTTCACCAGCTGCTCCAGCCACAGGGCACAGAAAACAGCCCAAGAATCCGCACAAGCCTCTGCCCAGCCTAGAGGTCTGTCACACCTGGTGTCCCCTCTGTCTGGGCTGGCTGGGAGGTGACAGGCAGAGCTCAGAAATCAGCACATGGGGTGGCCCAGGGGCCTCTCCCTGCCCATTCATTTGTCCCTCAGTCTCTGCTGTCACAGGAGGCTGCACAGAGCTACGAGGCAATTAAAAGAACAGCGTTTCGTTTGGGCTTGTTCAAAGCACTGTGCAAATAGAGGGATTAATTAATCCCCACAACAGCAGAGCAAGGTAAGCAGCACTCTCTAGATGGAGAAAAAAAATGACAGAGGCAGCATGGAAAAGCCAAGAATAAAATGCAGGTCTGTGTGCCTTGTCAGACTTGATTTCAGTCCCTCAGGCCACAAAGCAAAACATTTGCCTTTAAAGGGGAGTGATTTATGATGATCTGGATCTCAACCTTGACCTACTTCAACTATTATAACCAGGCAGGGAAAAAAAAAGTCTCTCTCAAATGTTAAACGAAGGTTTTAAATCAAAATCATCTATTCCAATGCAGAGGCATTTTCTGTACAGAAGGAAGCAGCAAACCCCTCCTGGCTCGATGGTGGCAAGGTCCTGAGCTCACTTACCCCAGAGCCAGGCTGAAAGGCAGCAGTGCTGGGATGTTTTCACAAACAAGCTGAGCTACTGGCTCCCAAGTCATATCCCGTGTGTGTGGCAGCAAGCACAAAGCTGTCCTGCTGCTATTTAGAACCAACTGCTAAATTGCAGCAAATGCAGCCAAAATACACAAAATAAGTACTTTCGTGCAGAAGTGCCTGGTGTAACTACCCCAGGGGTGCTACACAATACTGAAATGCCATGAAAGAACCCCTCTGCTGAGGCATGAGCTGCTCTGCAGGATTTGGAGCCACTGCACTGCATGAAACCTTCAGCACAACGAGTTTATTTCACTTTCACACAAAAGCCAGCTGTCAGGAAGGAGAGGCAAAACTACTCTTTGCCACACAGAGGAGAGTAGTTGATAAGAAGGAGATGCCATTCTCCACGGCAGGAGTAGAGTCCCCTGGGTTCACTGCAAACCCAAGATGTTGGCACTTGCTCCTTCCCCAGAGAAGGACTGAGCAGACTTTCATGTGATCACTCACTTGCTGGTATTACTATGTGGGTTAAGAGTCAGTCATCTTGAACACAAAAGATTGCAGAGTGCAGTTTATTGCTTGGGAGATGCTGTGGCAGCTCACAGGCTGATATTGTCCCTTAATGCTGCCCCTGCCACAAACCAAGAGCCTCCCCTTGATTCCTCATTCAAAACATCTGACTATTTAAGCATCTAATCAAGTCTAGCTGTCACTCCCAGTGGGAAAACAACTACGGTAAATATCTTACCAGATAAGCTATAATGGACTTGGGTATAATTCAGACTACAAACATCCTTGTAAAGTGCAGGTTTTAATTTTTAGGGGTTTGTTTTCTACACGGGGGGGAACACTGACACCACGAACAAGGATGAAACAATTCCATAACAGTCTAGCCAGAACAAGGTTCTGATATTATCACCAAAGTCCCTGTGGAAAATAATTCCAAAATAATAGACTAAATGCATGGTCTGACCAATGACAGGACAAAGGGGAAAGGAAAAACTAATTTGGGCACCTTCCTATGGCATGATTTCTGTTAAAACTTTACAAAGCAAAGGGTGGGGATAATAAGTTCAATGTTGCTCTCTTTTTTTTTGCCCTGACACCTTTCTCTGGAGCTCTCACTCCTTTTGGTCACAGCCTGGCTCCATCAGGCAGAGCCCTCCAAGGGCTGCCCTTCAAGATAAGATGCTTGGTTCAGAGGCACCATATTTCCTACTGTGCTGGAGCATTTCTGCTCTCTCCAAAACATCCTCTGTGATGTTGGAAGGCTGAGCCTTCACAGTTATTTCAGTGGGACACAGACACACACTGGGTCTCTGGTGAAATTCAGGCTGCCACAGAACT
The DNA here is from genome assembly GCA_013399915.1 of Illadopsis cleaveri. Classification (NCBI taxonomy): domain Eukaryota; kingdom Metazoa; phylum Chordata; class Aves; order Passeriformes; family Timaliidae; genus Illadopsis; species Illadopsis cleaveri. The sequence goes on from VXBB01015281.1 coordinate 81,343, forward strand.
GTCCCACATGCTGAACAAAGCCAGTGTTTTCTGAAGTCTTCTCTGTGCAGAGTTTAGCCCTGCAATGCCAGTGGACATAAACCTTGGCACTTAACTCAGGTTTTCTTTGGGGGCAGCCAGTAGCTGCTACTCCTGTTCTACCCTCCCTTCAAACACTGAAAGCTGGGGGGTGTGGCCATCTACTCATGGAGCCAGGGAGATAAACAAATGGCAACTGTGCCTGAGAGGTGAAGGTGGGAAACCTCTTAGACAAAATCCAGGATGGAGATGCTCTGGAACAAGCAAAGAATAAACCCCAAGAAACAAGGAAGAGAATAAAAAAGAAGACACTTGTTGCTGTTACCTCATTGAGCCAGAGAAAGATGGGACAAGCTGCTGATAATTCCATGTCATCCATATAAAAGAACTGCCAAGATGGCACAGAGTGCAAACCCAGGAGAGATGGTGGAAAAGCTCCTTCTGGAATACAGCACCACTCACTGCACAGGTAAGAAGCTGTGGGGATTACACTTCCCAGAATTAGCTGGCTGGTCTCTTACCTTGGGACTGGAGATGGGAGAGGAAAGGAAACACAGATTTTCAGGTTCCAATTTCTACCTAAAATTGGAACAGGAGTCCAATCTGCAGTGTGCCACACAAAATTAATCACTATCAGTTTACATTCCCACCAGGGTCTCACTGCTCCTACCCAGAAAGGAGGCAAAAACACATATTACAAGGGGAACTTGTGGACAGAAAACACATAGTTACAGAGCAAGCCACCCTTCCTGCTAGCAATTCTTTATCCATCCATTCCTGCTACTGGTCTTCACAGAGAAACCTTGTTATTTCTAAGTGACACAACTTGAGTACCAGGGGGAAGTTCACTGATGCCTTCTTGGCAGCCACACACAAACCCCAAGCCCCTGAGCTGGAATTGTAGTGAGCTCATAGGTTGAAATCACAGAAATCACACAATAATCTGAGTTGGAAAGGACCCAGAAGNCAGTTACTTTTAGCAAAAGTATGTTTCTTTTTAGCTCAGAATGCAGCATAATTTTGTTCCCAGACTTGGCCATTTTCTCCAAGCAAACCAGCAAACTCTAACTCTTCTGGGGAATTAAGTGTTAGAGCAAGAAAATATCAAAGAGCCAGCCAAAGGCATTCAGCTCTTTTGCAGCATTTGCTATCATCAACCTCTTCCTCTCCAAGCATCAAAGCAGTTCTTAGTGAAATTTTACTGGCAACATTTTAAAACAGAATACACCATGCTAGTGCAAGCTTTTAANCAACATTTTAAAACAGAATGCACCATGCTAGTGCAAACTTTTAATTTAATGTATAACATTTATATATATATATATAAAAACACCCACAATTTTTTGGAAGGTCTGGCCTGTTCAAAATCCTTCCTTAGAGAAGTGTTCTTCCCCAGTGGGGGAAAAATCACTCCAAAACACAATACCAACAGCTAAGTCAGTTTCTTTCCCAGCAAAGCTACTGAAGCTTCAAAGTGTCATGTCAGAGCTACTCTCTTGGCAAAATTTTAAGCAATTAACTGCATTACCTGGTGCTGCCACGAGATGTCAGGGAGCAATAGAGAAAAATTAGTTGTGGCTGCCCTAAATCACGGAGCTGGCGTTGTAAAGCGGGGTAACATAGCCATGGCAGCTCTGACAGGGATGTCCACATGATTCTGCTCCTATTTACTGCAACGTGTCTTATCACACCGCAACATCTTTCATGCAGGGAGTCTTCTTTCAAACAAACACCCCCAGGTTTTGAGAGCGTCGTCAGGGGATGGAAGGAAAAAAGGAACATCAAGCTTGGTTTTCTGAAGCCGGAAATTCAAAAGAAAAACCCTAAGGTAATGCAACAGCGTTATGTAGGTCTTAAAGGCACACGGCTCAGAAATACCTGCTTCCAAGATCAGCCCTGTTTTGTGCACATGTAACAATATTTTTACATGTACTGCTCTCTTCTCCCTTTAATTATCATGCTGTTGGCAGCAAAATTTTACACACTTTATTCAGAATCCCCACCCTCTCCAAATCCTGCTTCAGTGATGAATAAAATGCAGATGGATGCATTAGAGGCTCTATAGCAGCCACACTGTTCCTGCCAAGATTGAAGAGTCCCTTCAAGTCACTCTGTAGCAGAGTCTGAGAGCAGGAACTGGAATATGTGATGGGGAGGAAGGGCATACAAGGCGACTGCAGCATGAGTTTGAAACTGTGGATTGCTCACAGGTGGTGAAGCCACAAACTGGGCCTGGATGGCAAGATGGAAATGTTAGAAAAGAGCTACCCTGTATCATCCGTATGTCACCTTTCCAGAAATTCATCAGACAGCTTTTCAAATCCTACCACAGCTATTTTTTTAAAATCCCTTCAATATGATGGATACAAGGCTTGGAGCATGCTGAAGTCTGTTACATGATGTAGAACATTTACACTTTCCTGTAAAGAGAGTAAGAATTTTAAAAATTGGTATCTTGAGTCCTTTCCAAAGTAAGATGGAAGTGCTACAAGTCCCAAGGGGAGGGGAAAATTCCTGCTTCTCTTGCACATCTTGTTGAGGAGCAGTCCAAGAACATGCTCAAAGCTGTGGCTGTTTAAATTACACCTTTGACTCACTTCAGGCAGAGAAACTTGGAGGTTCAGAGGAGAAAAACATTTCTGTGGCAGACTGACTGAGAAACACATCTAAGGCTTTAAGACACTCAAGGCTGAAAGTGATCAGGTGAAGGGAGGGAAGCCTGGCAAAGCAACCAATAGCATATGGCAAATCAATTATTTTTTGTAGGAGTCCTGCAGGTATGATTTTATACACGGCATTCAATGAATATACATCCACATCGACATCCAAGCACAAGAATTTTAAGGATCTGTGTTTTGAATCTGCCAGCCCTTAGGGCTTGGATTAGTGGGCAACTCCTCTGGAAGCTTGTTCCAGAACCTGGGTGGTACGTGAAGAGGACCAGCAGCTGGGAGCACAGCTGATGCCCTGGAAACCTGGGAGCAGATGGGAACTGCAACGATGGATGTCAGCAGGGGAGTGGCGTGGGTAGCACTTTGTTCCGGATGCTTCGCGCTGAACGTAGGAGATTATCGGTTATGTGAGCAGCAGATACACGGGCAACAGCTCCAGCTACCGTGGATGCTCTGCTTCCCGTCATAATCCCTCTCCCAGGTGACGAGAGGAGCTTTCCCTTCCTCTCTGGAGCACGGCACAGTATGGAGTACAAGGTAAACAGACCGTCAACAAATTGGTTTGTGCCAGCCTCGGCATAAAACACTCGGTACACGCAGCACATGACACAGCCTAATGGAAACTGCTTCGGAGGGCTCGAGCTCCAAATGTCTCAGTGAGGAGATGTCCCCATCCTTCTGTTAAGCCAGAACACTGAGGAAATCCCGTGACACTGAAGAGCAGTTCTGCTCGCTGTGGTGGATCTGGCTGTTGCATGCTATAAATACAGCCACTAAGGCTGTGCATTAGTTCCACAGTATGTCAGGCAGCAGACACTTCTAGTATCACACACTGCAAGCAGTACTGCCTCCTAAAAATTCCTTCAGGTTATGGCAGTTTGGGTGTGAAGCAGGTCCTTAGGATTGCAGTCTTGTTATCTGATGCCAAATGCTTTTTAGAGCTAAATAGATTTATTCTATAAACAACATTTGAAAAATCTCCCAAAATGTACTTGCATCCTTATTTATTTATAAATCAGTGAGTAACTCATGAAAGAGGGCAGACAAAGGGGAAGAGATGGGTACAAACAAGGTGCCCAGGGTTCTAACGTATGTATGGATTTGAAGAAAAAACTTTTGGCTTTGAAAGATAAGACTGCACAGTTGTCTTAAAGCCTTATGATGTCATTTCACTCTTCCAAATGCACATCAGCAACCACAGGAGAGATTAGTGGTTCAGAGCCTCACCACAGAGATCCAGGCACAGACCTGCTGAGTTTGCTGTGGGCTTTTTCACATAAATGGCTTTATCCTCAAGTAGGAGAGCAGGAGGCTGCATGAAAGCATTAGAGGAGACTCCATGCAAACTAGTAATTTGAATTAAAGGCAAAGCCTGGAGAGCTGTGCTCCAAGGGCTGTTTACAGCTGCAAAGAAGGGTTGTCAGAGCACACGCCAAATCCTTTAAGAAGCAAACTTGAACTTATTTCATAGATTGAGGAAATAGCCCACCCTTAAAAAAGAAGCCCCCAAGTTTGTTAGTGCCTACTTTACTTCCAGACACTGTTTGTCCAGCTCTCTAGCCAAATGCAGGGCAGGCTGATCGTACCCTGCAACTGCAGGCACCAAAAGGAGTTCACGTTTCCAGCTCCTACTGCCGGCATTTGAGCTTGATAGAATCAGGTCAAAATCAGTCTTGCTCAGTCTGACGTAATGCAGACTTCTGGATCCTACCCTGCTCACCAAGATATGAGACCTCATTCTCCCTTCCCACAGCCAAGCTCTTAAAAACTGCCAGAGAATTGCTTATGCTGTAGATTGACATACCAGCAAAAAACCCCAAACCATAGGTACAGAGATCATTTTCAGAGAGGGGAAGCACATTTCCTACCACCACAGAACAAAATAATGGAAATGGATAGTGTGCCAGGGCAGGCAGGTACCTTAACTGAGAACCATTTAAGTTAACTGCATTCCCAAAATCTATTAAAAGCCAGTACAAATCTTGATGTACCGGCTTATCATGTCGTAAATAAAAATAGAGTGAACAGAATGTGGTATCCTCCTTTCCTAGCTTTAGCATCCACAGAAACATTTGGTGGTGTGCACTTTCACAATCTCTTCTCCATCCTCCTTCTCGGGTAGATTATGCAAGTCAAAAGGTCAGGGAGATACATAATTTTGCCAATCGATCAGTGCTGAGAGCAATCTTAGCTAAAAAAGACCCAGGATCTTCCACCATAAAGAAATGCCTTCAGAAAACAGAACTTCAAACCCCAAAAGGGTTCATTCCCAAGTGGTTCAAGCAGAATGAGCTAACATGGTAAGGACATGGGTTAAAGGAATGTACTGAGGCCGTCTCCAGAAAAGGATCTGCACATATTCCAATCAGTGAGGTTCTTTAATTGATGAAACCTTCCTGTAAATTGAAGGGGCTGCACAGAAATGTCAGTAAGGCCTATTAATGCTTTAGCATATCCCCCAGAATTTACTTGGGGAAAGCAAAGACCAATCCACTCCCGAATTACAAAAATAAAGCTGCAAATCAGTCCGAAATCCAGGCTGAAAAGTCAGCTGGCTTTGGGAAACCGAGAAAATACAGTTATTAAAGCACAAGCACCGTAGCTCTGTGCATTTGCCGCTCCAGTCAGTCTGAATCCTGTGACAGCAGCAAGCGGCTGCTGATTGCCACCAGCTAATTATAGCGCTGGGCTCACGGCGGGGCGGCCGCTGCTGGCTGCTGGGGCGGTGTGAAGGCAGCAGCTCCGTGACACATTCACCAGCAGCTCTCCAAAAATGACCCGCTCCTGCCCGCCTCCCCACAGCCACCGTGGGATTGCCGACCGCGCTGGGAGCGGCCCAGGAGCCATCCCCGGCTCTGAGGGTGGGGGCCCATGGCAGCTCCTCCAGCCCCACGGCCTCGCAGCTGTGCCGCCCTGACAGGGAGCACCTCGCCCTTCTTGATGTAAGAAAAGTTCAGGGCAAGACCTCATGGCATGGGGAAAGGGATATATATTCCAAGTCACTCCAGATCTGGGGGATCTTTCGGAGGAAGCGGAGCCAGAGCTGTCAGGGCCGGCAGGGCACCTGCTGCCTGCAGCGGCCTCCTCAGGAAGGCAGGGGCCCGGAGAGCAGCACAGCTACCAGGCTGCACCCACTTCCCTGGGGCACTGCCCACGAAACAACAACTGCTGCACATTTATTCTCCAATCTCTGCTGTTTCCCAAGAATGAGAGGCAAAATAAAACGGGGAGGTTATTCCTCTAATGTTTTCCTTGACCTGCAGAAAGCAACAGCTTGCTACAGACTTCCTGCGGGCCTGCCCTCGGTCAAAGCAACCGAAAGGTCTGCTGCTGCACGAATTTCCATCTCAGAGTTGTTTACAGAGTTTTGTCCTTCCCTCAGGCACTTTCCTTCCCAGTATTAGCAGCGATGTGTGAAGATACTTTGGTATCAGTACCCTTTTCCTGGAAGTGTTCCAGTTCACCAGTCCCAATGACTGCTCTGAAGGGCAGCATTAGCCTCAGCCTGTGCATTTCTCACCCTGTACAGGTCTCAAAGGTTCCTTTTCATATCGAGCCAGGCAACAAGGCAAACACGGATTTGCAATTTGACTCTGCCAGAGTATCTCTGTAAGACTCATATTTAACAAGAAGACTGTTTTCCCTGTACTTGTGATAACCAGGCAACCAAAATGATGCCACACAGCCTTAAACATTAAAGTCTGCAGAACAAGACAATTCTAAAGAAATACTTAACATAAAATCAGTGCTAAGTAGATGGGGAAACAGGGATGAGGAAGGAATGAAAAATAAAGCCAGCAAGATAGTACATCTTAGTTACTTTTCTATCCACGCAAGCTGCCTCTCTTGGAATCAATTCTATTTGCACCTAAACTAAATCTGATCAAAGTTGCTGTAATAATTTGTATACTTAAAGTATCAACTCATCAGTAAGAATGAAACACAGTCAGCTCATCAAATGCTTCTCATTATTACAGTCTTTCACAGCAGGAGCCCACAGCTCCCATCCCTGCAGACATCTGCTGTGCTCATCAGAAACCCAAAGAGAAAGTAGCACGAAGACTCTCTTCTCAGGATTATTTCAGTTTGAGCACTTGTCGGTGCCACACACCCCATCTCCATTCTCCCCAGCTGTCATACATGGAGAAGTGCAAAAGTACTATGAAAAGAACCTACTGCAAAACCCACACACTGGCAAGGGATTTGGGGACCTACATAGCACTTGAACCTACATTTGCCTTCAGTCTGTGAAATAATTTAGCTTTCAAGTCTATGAGGCCTTTTAACATGGGAGCTTTCAATGCCAATCTTCCTGAATGCCAGCACCTAGTTACCTGTTTTTGAACATTTAAAGCCAGGAGTATGGCCATTCCAATGTCTGCTACTTCCCAGCTTCCAAAATCCTTATGTTTATGACTGATTTACACTTCTCTGCATGATTTTTGTTCTCATATGAAGATTTTCATGTGAGAAACCAGCACTTACACCCCCACTGTTTTGGACAATCACTTGCTGTTGCAACTTGACTATAACCAAACTGAAGAGGAAGAGAGTATATTAGTAGCCCATCAGTTTTCACTTCTGCAGGAAAGCTCCAGATACCTCCGTACAAAAATATTTTTACAGTTTTTGCTTCATGTATAGCCACACTTCCTTGGATGCTGCATTCACAGATGTTCCAATAAGCAAGGAAGGAAGCACAGTCTTGATGAAACTGGCAACAAATGCAGGACCCACATGGGTGTCATTAATGGGACACTGTAAAAGCAAAAAGAGACGTCAAGTAGGTTTCCTCCTGTTTTTCCTTGCTCTTGGTTCTATTCCCCACTAACGTTAGTGAAGGAGAGGAGGAAGTAGAGGACATGCTCATTAAAATTTGCAGCACACAAGTCTGGAGGGAACGCAATTACACCAGAGGACAAGATTATATGAGATTATTTCATCATTTGAAGACATGCTTTGAAATTCAACATAGCCAGAAGTACAGTAACTACAGGTACTCAGGAGCAACCAACAAAGAGAGGTTGGGGAAAACTGTTCAGGCTGTTCAGACAACAGCTCTTCAGAGGAAGATTTGGAGTGTAGCAGACTATAAAGGGAACGTGCCTTGGTGAAGTCATACTGTTATGAAAGCTGAACAAGCTGGATTAATAAATACAGGAGCCCACATCACCTACAATATAAGTAACTCTTCTGCTCTGCTCAGCCTGCTTAGTCCTTGGATGAAGTATTATCTCCCACACTGAGTACTTGAAATAAAAGAGGACCAAAGGAAGAGAGTACAAAAAACAGGAAAGACATCAAGAAAATAGGACTTGTCAGGAGGCGTTACAGAAAATGGCAGTGTTTTTATCTAGCGAGGAGAATACTATGAGCAGGGTGATAATGGACTGCTAGGTACATAGAAACATGCTACAAAAGTCAATAGAATGATCTGTTCTCCATAACCACAACAGATAAGGAGTAATGGGCTGAAATTGGAGCGAGAATGACTCAGATCAAACATTATAAAAACTACATATAACGATAACAAAGCACAGGAATAGATTTTATTCAGAGTTCTCCAAACACAGGATAAATTAACAGCAGTGGTGCATCACTGAAGCACTGCTGATCATACCCAGGAGCAAGAAGAGGACCTTGGCAATCTCATGGCATTCTCCCTCCATCCCATTTTTTCCCAGTTTTCCATGGATCCCAAGCTGTACAACTGTAAGCACTAAGAGCTACAACAATATCCTAACCATAAGAGCTACCACAAACCTCAGTGAAGTTTACATGCATTGAGTACCTCATTATTACCAACCATTAAATCACAAATGGTTTGTGCTGTCTGGTCAATGTGATGCCAGGGAAGTGCCTTTTACTAAGGGCATGATTCAGCTCACATAAGTTTAGCAGAAGAAGAGAAATTTCAGCCACATATCACTCTCAGCCCCCAGCAGAGTCAACAGAGACAAATACCCATGGTCAACACCTGCTTTGGGATAAAGGCTGTGTCAGAGGTGTGCTCTGTGCTGACTGGGCAGGCACCCTCAGGGCTAGCTGAGGGCTTGGCTGAAATTGTGAGATTTCTTGTGCAGGTAATACAGGATGATTATCTGTGTGCATTAAAACAGTCACCTCTGTGCCCAGCCCCTCAGAAACCCATGCTGACACTTCCAGAAACTTCCAGGTCAGGGAAGCAGCCAGGGAAGATGCTACACAGCACTGGCACGTGAAGTCTCAGATGGATTTTACATTTCTCTTCTACAAAGATTTCGGCTATAATCTTTACTACACAAGGGAGCAGAGCATCCCAACATGCTTCAGGGTTCTCACTGATGTTATTCCATATGGGACATCAGCATGTTTTTAGAGAAACACTTCTTTGAAAGATGTACCATTAGCCCTGGATCCAGAGCCTTTTTTTTTTGTTTGTTTTCAAGACAACTTGGGAAGCTACCAGACAGGAACAGCTCATACAATATCCACACTGGAACATCAGGCTTAGCTTCTTGCAATCAAGAAAAGCAGAACCCTTCAGATTACATTTCAGGTTTGGGGTCTGCCCATTTGCACTGGGCTTTCTCCTGGTGGGGCATGGCCTCTCTGGAAAACATTACAAAGCCAGGGCAGTGCTGTCCCACAGCTCATGGGCCTTTTGCAGGGTACAGGAGTTGCTTTCTTACACCCCAGCATTCATTCCAGCCCCCTTGGGGCTGGGAGGGCGAGGAAGGCACACGCAGTTCCCCTACTGTGGAGAGCTGAGATAATTTCTTCTAATTAGAGAACTCTAAATATTTGGAAGTCAGCATCCATTATTATTCTGGAAACTTCACACGGCAATACAAGATGAGTTGATTCTGGCAAAAAATTCTTCATAGCAAAAGAGCATTATCATGTAAGAACAGAGGCATTATTCTGGTTTTCAGTGCAGTAATGCCAACAGATACATTACAGCCAGTCAGACAACTCAGCTATCTCTAAGGGAGAAGAAGGGCAAACCTCTAAATATGAAAATTCCAAATGAATTGCATTCAGATATTTCCCCTTCTCTCACAGATGAGCCTGTGAAAAAGATTTCTGATAAAAATGGCACAGAACATCAACTGAAAAATAACCATGAATTCATATTCAGCTGCATCTTTCAGATGTCAATACAACTTACGTGACTTCTCTTCCCTGAAATGGCTTTGGGGGGAAGGAACAGAGAAAGGAGAAAAAAGAGAAAAGGGAAAAAAAATTGTCCTGGAATTGACTTTGGGAACAAATGCTATGTCAGCTGGAAGAAAGCCAAACTCAAGTTGAAATAGCACTTTGCTATATTCAACTCTACGGATTTTTCTAACTGGAGATGGCTCCACTCAAGGACATTGCCATAATAATTGGGAACATGCTGACATCTGCATCAGAGGCTCGGTGCAGTCAGAAGTCAAAGTACGAGAAAGAGGCAGTGAGCTCACGCTTCAGATCTAGAAAGCTTGCAGTTAGGAGAGCATTTTGGGGAAGGTTGCCTGTTTAATTCCAGGATGTCTTCCTAAGCTTGCTGAAAATATTGGGAAACAGAAAGCTGATCCTTTACTCAAACACTAGTCTCAGAGCAAACCCAAGCTACCCACTTCACTTGATTAAAGTGTAGTTGATTCACAGGCTTTACTCAGGCAGTACCACAGACTGCATTTGTTGGCCTGTTGCTGGGACAGGGTGATTCCTTCACCTGTTTATCAATTTTGCACAGGTCTAGTTATGGTTGAAAGATTAATTTTCAAATAGCAAAATTCCTATATGAGAGAAAACCAGAAGGCTTAACAAATAACAGTTTGAGTCATGCTCTCTTCTTGCCATCAATTTGCAGTGTTGGGAGCAGCAGAAAGGGAAGACGCAAAACAGAGATGATGCACAGATTTGTGAGAAATTACTCATCAATCCAAACCCCAATATGCAGCAGGGCAAAGAGGAATTTAATTTCAAATGAAAAATGCCCAGTCACCAGCACATAAAAACTGCTTCACAAGAAGTGGCATTTCCAGTTGCAGACTGTGTTCTGCTTAGACACAAAATCCATTGTATTCCTCCTTCCCTTGGTATGCAGTGCACACATGAATGGGAATTGCTGCTTGCTCTCAGGGTTGAAGGTGATCACATTCCTCCTAATTATGTAAGAAAATTCCACTGACATGGTGATTGTTGTGACAAGAACAAATGTGTAATGCATGGGAACAACAGTGCTTTGGGACTTCAGCAGATCACCCCACTCTGTTTAGAGGATGCTGGGACCTCTCTTCCTGATACTCAGTTCCAAATACATTAGGCACCAAACAGGCCCAGCTGCTATTTCTGCCTTGCTTCACTTGCTGTGATGTGGCTTCCTTTCAGTTTGCTTCCCTGCATCCATCAGGGATGAAGGAAAAGAGGTAACAGGATTTACTGCATGGTTCTTCTAGTTCTGCATACAGGATCCACATTCCTACTAGAATACAATAAATAACTGGTTTTCTGTTACTTTTCTCTTTGTTTTGAAATTAGGAGTCACTTTTATTCATTCATAGGCCAGAAAGATAAGGGCTTGCTCTGCCATCACGTGTGCTGGTTTAGCATGGCTTCAGCATACAGTATTTGCTGAGTTGTTTGAACTTTCTTTTGGTTATCAGACCTTCATCCAAAATGTTCCTCAAGCAGAAGAATTTCCTCTTTTCCTAATACTGGCAGCAACATAGCCAGTCTCCTGCAGTGCCCACCAAACCAAAAGCTGGTGAAAATCAAGAAAAAGCAAGACTTTGCTTCCAGCACATACCAAAAAAACCCAGGGAAGTGGGATGGAGAAAACAGTTTTCTTTAGGAATATACCCAGGAGTTTGCAACTGACCGTGATTCTACCTGTGACTGTCTAAACCTAGAATTAGATCTTTGTCTTCCAGGACAACTGGGCAGACAATGGGAGGCTCAGAGGAAAATAATAGTACAGTACAAGAAATGGGCATCTTCATTCATGTCATGGTAGGAGCTGCTTTGTCCTGTTCCTGACTTGGCTCACACAAATGGTCAGGCACTCGCCCTGGCCAGTGTCCAGCAACCTCCTCCTGATCTCCATTTTCCTCTCTTGAAAGAGTTTGGCACCACGTGAGTTTATGTGCAGAGAGGGTTTGTAGGCAGCCATGCAGATGACCCTGAAGCAATCAAAACCAGCCACTAACCTTTCCTCAGCAAAACCACATTTCCTCTTGCAATGTTACATTTTCTTTGCTGTTTCCATCAGGGATTGATTCGACCTGACATATGACCTGCAATCCTCACCAAAACTGCCTTTTCTCCGTTCTGCGTTTTCCTTTCAGGTTGACTGTTTGCTCTCACCTTTACACAGGAGTCTTCAAGGGCAGAGGGCAAAAGGGAAATGCAGGAAGGAGGGAGGAGAGAAAAGTCACACCAGCATGTGGACAGCAACATGGACTGCAGCCCACAGCAGAACAGTCAGACCTTTCTCTTGCTGGTGGGGACAACTCACGTGGCAGAAGAGCAAAGTTGGTGCTGTTGAACTTTACATTAATCACTGGCTGCCAGGAGACGAGCTGGAGTAGCCTGGCTCTGTCAGTGTGGAGCACAAGGAATCACTCAAGGGTGCTGGTTTCTCCTGCCATGGGGATGTGCTGCATCAGCAGTCCCAAAAACAGGACCACGGCACGACAGACTTGGAAACTGCTGCAGTTAAAGCAAGGAAGGATGTAAAATGACAGGATATAAAACCAGCACCCTTCTCTTCCCAGAAAACCACTGAGCAAACTCAGAAGATCTTGAACAGGAAGGTACTCACGAATTCAGTAACAAAATTACCTCATATTGTTAAAACATCCTTCCTTCTCCCTGAAGGCTGCTGCTGTCTCACCGGCAGGGCAGGCAAGGACACTGCACTCGTCTGCACATCCCCTCAGCACTGAGGATGCACCACTGCACCATTTTAGGAGAAACACACTGCATTAGCATGGCAGGTCTCAAACAAGCAGCCTTTTAGATTTAGGGCAAACACAGTGTTTTTGGTTTAAAACAACAGCACTTTGGGAGCTTCTCATTCGTGGGTTTCCAAGAGCATGTGCCATTCCCTAAAAAGCTGAGCTGGCTATTGCTTCAGAGGCAGCTCTGCACAGGCCATACTCCCACAATGTACTTCACATTTCTCTGCCCACACAAAACCCCCCTCTCAGCCTGTGGAAGAGGGCAGGCACCAGATGCCCTCAATGCAGCTCTCTGTTTCCTAATGCAACATTTCACAGCCAAAAATAAACCAGCCCCAAACAACTCACTGGTTTGTAGGTACTGCACATCCTATCTGTTTCATCAGCTAAAGCCAAGCTCTGTGATGCAGAAATAGTTACACCTTGAAAGAGAAAGGTTCACTGGGGTAAAGAAGTGCAAAGGAAAATTAAAGAGGGCAGGGGCTCTCGTAAGGAAAGCACTCTGGCACGTCTCCTCCTCGGTGGCTTGGCCCCCTGAGCAGAATACAAATGAAGAGCATCACTGACAGCCCAGTCTCACATCTCAGTCCCCTTCACAAGCCATCCATTCGGCTCAGGGCACAGAGACAGTGCAGGCATTGTCACAAATACACTGGGCACAAACAGACTGAGAGGGAGGCCCACAGACAAACATCACCCTATTGAGACTGAACACAGCCTTAAAAATATACTAACAGATACGGCTATTAACATGCCTGCACAGAACGGAATATGGGCAGAGCACTCAAAGTGCTTGTTCATTCCTCATCCTCCATTTCAGGCTATAACGTCACCCTGTAATTAGCTGAAATAACCTCTATTCTGTTCAGCTTCCCCACTGATGAGGAGCTCACAAGGAGCATGAATCGCCAGGAAAGGTTTAAAAATACACCCAAATTTAACAGCAGCGAAAAGAGACATAAAGCACTTGCTTTTTCTTTGGGGATTTTTTTAGAGTTTGGTTGTTTTTTTTTAAATCTTGCAAAGGCTGATTAGCAAGGATGTCACCAGTTTGGTTTTGCAAGCTAGTTCATAAGAATTAAGTGGGAATAGACATGTCCTAAGTGGGGAGAGACTTTTCCAAAGCTTCAGTTCTAAGACAAAACGACCACGCCATTGCTAGGAAATATATGGGCATTACATTCTCAAACAAAGGTACATTGTAGAATCCAGCAATGCTTAGCTTTAAAATAGAATAAGGACAAAAGGCCTAACATCAAGGCAAAAGAATTAGCATAGCAGAATTTCCATAAGAAATAAAAAGTTGAGGATGTCATATATTTTTACTGACTGATCATCCTTGCAAAAAAAAACATGGGTGGTAACTAAGTGTGGGCAAGTAAGGGACCCTACATTTAAATAGCAGGTTATTCATGAAGGTTTTTTTCCCCACCTCTATTACTCTGAACATCTGACTCACTGGGCCTTTTGTGTTTTTTCTTTAATTAAGCATTTCAAGCCATTCACCACATCTGACTAATGAACCCTGCATCTTTCATTCTTGTTTTGTGTGCAGATGGGTCGTACACACAACTGTGAGCACTGTGGCTTATGATGGATAAAAAACAAATGAAGATTCAAAAAATAAGAAAAAAATCAAATCTAATGCAGTTTCAGAAGCTTGTGAGAGAAACACAGTCTGAGTGCTGGGGAAGCTTAGGCTGTCAGAATGCCAGGAAAACCTCCAAGAGCCATGTATGAAGATGCAAGAGATAAATACACTGGGATAACAAAATTATTATGGGCAGGGATTGTTCTTTTAAAGAAAATGATGGGCTGCACAGGAATAGCAAACTGTTCTCAAGCCCAGTTCACGTTCCCTAGGTGCCACATTTACACAGACTGTAATGAGAAATGCAGGCTTAATTAAGCTTTTTATTTAAAGAAAGAGCTGATAAAACATGAAAAAGAGAACCCCACATTTCTGGTATGCATTCCCCCTTCTTCTAGCTTTGCTTGCTCAAAAATCAAACACAGAGAAGATTAATTTATCGGTTGGAACATAAACCAATTAAATAAATAAACAGCTTGTCACTCTGGCTTCAGAGTGAATCTAGTGGAAAATTTTTTTCCCAGGAAACCTATTTTGGGAAAGCAATAAACCACAGAGAAGGGCAAAGGCTAGAGAAAAGGCTAGAGGCATAAAAAAACCCACCTGGCGACACTGTGCTATTTCTGATGTTATTGAGGACTTTTTTTGGGAAGGAGCCTGCAGGAGCTGTATGCTCCAGCCCTCCTAGAACAGCAGCCCGCAGTTCTCAGGTGCCTGGGCATCTCACTGCACCTCCAGCCAGGCAACCACACTGCTGTTCCCATCCAGATATCCATGGTCTGAGCTGTTTTTCTTCAACTAGACCTTTTTTCCCCCTTTATTATTTTGCTCCTCATCTATATGACTACAGAAAGACAGTGGCTATCTCTGCAAAGAAGCAGACTAATGAAGCTGTGCTTAGGCTTGATGGAATTAAATCACTGGTGAAGGGTTCAGTTCCAGGTGCACCACTACCACCCATCCCTGTGAGGTGGTGAGGAGCAGCCCTCTTTTGCTGCCAGCCCAGACTCCAAAGTAGAGAAAATTATTATACACAGCACAGAAAATGTTTCCTTTGGCAGAAGTTATGAAAATGCCATTCATCCTGTACACAGCCTGTATGCTCCAGCATAATAAAGAGAGTGATTGAATGGTCTTTTAAGAAGTTTACTGGGTCACATTTCTCCTGGACTAAGGCCAAGGCTCCCATTATTCCCCAGTGTTGGGTGCACATGACACAAATCCTTTACTGGTCTCAACTCTTGTTTCTTACTGATGCTGACAGTGCCTGAGAACAGAAATATGAACCCTGACATTACTTCTAGTGTAAAACATGCTTTCAGAGGTTGTCTAGGGTAAATTAATAAGCCCACCATCCTTGCTTCTTAGGTGTCCAAATGGCCAGGAGAAGTGGAGCCTGTGCACTTATACCTGTGTCATCCAGCACACACCATTCTTCATAGGCTTGCAGGAGAATAAGAAGCAAACTAAAATACAGTGTGGGGTAGGATAATGTGAGAGCTTGATTATGCAAGCCATTAAAGTTAATGGCACTAGTCATTTAAGGACAAATTATGCCAGGGACTACGGTTTTGCAGAGAAGTGCACTGACAGTAAATTGTACTTTCCAGCTAGACATTTATACAGCTTCCTAAGGCAGTCAGTCCTCCTCTCACCACAATCAAGGAGCTACATTTTCCAGAAAACACTCCATGCTGAGGGCCAGAGCCTGTGCAGGGGCACTGCTGTGTCCTCTCCACAGATGAGCTCAATGCCTTGAGACAATCACCTGCTGCATTCAGAGGTTCTCCTGAAAACCAGCAAAACACAGAGACATCAGCAGTTGCACAGTCACTTCTGAGGCTCTCTAGCTCAACAGGAATTGCTAGTAAGCAATTCATCTTTTGCAAAATGAAGCAATTTCTTGCAAAAGAAGGAAAACCAGAACAAATAATTTTTTCATTCTCCTTAGCTGTACTATTGGATTTCTCACCTATTTAACCTATAGGTCGTCTAGAGAAGATCTTTTCTGCTTTTATTTTAATGATTCAAGCATTATTTTAAGAATAATTTAATATTTTAGTGCTTTTGGGGCTAGTACTTAAGGAAATCTCGTCAAGGTCCACATTTCAGCAAGCATTTCCATAAACTGAGGGTAATAAAGCTCTAAAGAATGGCCTGTGCACACTGGGAATCAGCAGCAGTATCGCATCCAGAGGAGGGTGGGAGGAAAGAAATGACCGTAAAACCCAGCCTCTGATTCATCCACAGAAATCACCCAGCCCTCCCCTGCACAGCATCCCAGCTGGCTCACTTTGGGCATCGTGGGCAGAGAAGAAATTGCAACACAGCTTCTTCAGGAGCTCTTTGCTGCACACTTGTTTAGTGACTCTGCAAGGCAGAGTGGCTCAGTACAGGTCTGAACACACAGGACCTCAGCTGGGCCAGGGAGTTGTCCCTGCATAAGCAGAAGACACCCACGAAAGGTAAAGACTCTACAAGGACACAAAATAAATAGGCACAGAGGTACATTTGCAGAGCCTGGCAAAGAATTTCACTCCTCATTCCCATTAGACTAATGGGCACAAGAACAAGGAGGTATTCTTTATGCTGCCCAGATCTGGATAATTCTGCCCAGAAGGTCCATCTGTGGCAATTTTAAATCATTTCAGATGTAAAAGCAAAGATGGGAAAATAGGGAGGAAATAGCAGAAAAAGAAAAGCGGGAAAGAGCCTTTGAATCTCTCCTATTAATAATGTTAAAAAGTCCAAATAGCTTCATTTCAGACCCAAGACCTAATTTACTGGGCAGTAATAGCACTGTCACTGTACTTATCACAAAGAGCCATTTTGTCCCAGTGAAGTGTGCCCTTGGAGGCATTACTGAAAAGCCTGCAGGACAGGAGGCTCACTTTCTTGTCTGGAAGAAACTTTCAGCCTGCAAGCCTTTGACTGAGGTGGCTATGCACAAATGTAGCAAAATTATGTGCCCTCTTTTGCTGATGCTCTTGCAGGGGCTGTAAATCAGCAGTGCACACACTTAACTAACACCTCACCTAATGCCAGAGAGGCAAACAAGCAGGATTTTGATTTTGCAAGAGGCCACATGTAGCAGGATCTGACTCACAGAAGGAACAAGGCAGGCAGCAGGTGAAGGGAAAGCTAATGATACTTTATTTTACAATCTTCTTCTATATTCTCTATTCCAAATCTGACTCCAATCCTTATATACAGTTTGTACAGAGGCCAAGAGATTGGTCACTCAGGTTGCCACCTCTTTGACCTGGATGGTGAATACCACCATCAATCACATTCTCCTCCCAAAGGAGAAATATGAAAAACATCTCCAAAAATATACATTGTTTCCGTGAAGCTGCGTGAGAAACCAGGACTGCAAAGTCCAAACTTTCACGAGCTGGAAAAGTGAGGACAACAGCCACAAGCTGCTGAGAGCAGCAAAGCAAGAGCATTCTGACAGTGGTGATGACATCTCTGGAGGGCAGCGAGGTGCCCAGCTCCCACTGTGATGGCCAGTGGAAGGGAAGGCTCTCCTCAGCATCCTTCTGCCAAAGCCTCTTGGCTAGTGCAGCTTCAGAAGCAAGAAGCCTCCTTTCTGGTCTGCAGCATGAGCAAGGACCAACTTCGAGCCAGAGATCCCTCCTGGAAGCACCCCAGGGCTGGGAGAGCTCAGCCCCAAACAGATAACCTCCCAAAGAGATTTAAAACCAGACATTTGTCCAGGCAAGAGGAGGCATGACAGATGCTTCGTGGATTTTCTCATTGCTCCGAGTTACATTTTTGAGCCTCCCATAAGCTTTCCCTGCTGGGATCTCCACTGAAAACTTGGCTGTGAAGAGGCTGCAGCTGCGTGGGACTGCACTGATGCCTGGCAAAACCCCCAACTCCAGGACAAAGATGCAAAAACCAGAAGGAATTGTCGACACTGCACTACAGGCACTTGTGATGTGCCATTTCTCTGCTTCACACTGCAGCAGTTGGGCTCTCTGGTGCTCCCAAAGACCCACCAAACCCTGCCAACACTCTCCTTTTCTGCTTGTCCTTTGGTACAACCCAACAGTGTGTCTGCAGTGCCATCAGCAGTTGTTCCCAGAAGAAAATCCAAGCCAATTTTGACATGTCTCCCACAAAAGAGGTAGTTTTAACCACACTGGGTACGCTACAGGCAACATTTATATTTGCACAGATTTAAACGAGCAGAGTGCAGTTTTCAGTACATGCAGATCAAGCTGTGGTAAAAATTTAAGCTTGTGACACTTGTAGGAAGGAAGGCTGGACTGATAAGTGGTGACTCAGACAAGCTGGCACTGAGGAGCAAGATGACAGAACATTTAATTAACAAATTAACTTTCTACTCTCTTAAATAATCATTACAGTCTTGCAAACATCCAAGAATACAGCATTCAATTTCTACCTACAAGGCTGCCCCTGACATTTTTCCAAGACTTACTTCCCAGTTTCCATTAAAAACAAGTTTACCTACTGCATCATCAGACATTCTGCTGACAACAACATTCTGCTCTGAGCACTTCTTTGTAGCTGCAGGACATATTAGCCAATTCCTCTGAGTCACTTCTAGCAGAGTCTCACTCTATCAGCAGCACCGAGTTGTGTGAGTGTCTGTTTGCTTGGCTGCCCTCCAACCACACCAGCTTTTCTGACTAAATCTCCTGGTCTCTCTCTGAGCAAACAGGAGTCAGGAGGCTTGCAGAAAGTCTTCTTCCTATTGGGAGGAGGACTCAGCAAAAAAAGTCCTGGAGACCTTTTTCTAAACTGACTTGGAATAAGGAAATGAAAATGGACAGGAAAAAGGTAGAACCATGTATGTCACCATAAGAGTCTTAAGATCTTTATGAAAATCTCAACCTTCCGAATCTGGGTGCTGTGTGGAGTTAACCAGAGCTGATACCGACTGTTGTAGCACATTTCCAGAAAACACACAACTAAAAGAAGTGGCTAAAGCTACAAAAAGGCATTTTTATCTGCTAACCTGATCCCCTAAGACACTGGATCAAAAATCTACCCAGACCATTTGGACTTGTGTTCTGCTTTTTGGTCACTGTCTTTCCCCCACTCCTGCACAGAGCCCTTGCTTCCCATGCTGGAAAAAATATTTACCATTAGCAAATGTTAAGGGCTTTTGGAAGAGATTCGCCTCCTGTTTCCCAAGATAAGCCATCTGCAAGGTCAGGCAGGCCCAAGCACCCATTTTTCCCTTCGAGCATCTGCTCTCACATCAGCCAGTCCTCGAACACAACAGACAAAATTTCTCCAGCAGCCACCATTTGGGTAAAATGATGAGTGTCAGTGTTTAACAACCAGATGGGAGCATCAGCTCCAAACACCATTCAGACAGGTCCCTTGGGCTGGGACCCTTCTGCAACCCTTGCAGAAGCAAATCACCTATTACTTACACAAGGCCTGGTAACAGGCATTTAATTGTAATTAACAGTTTGCTGAAGAAAAGGCAGCAGTAGCAGGGCCAGGACACAAAGGAAAGAGATGCTTTCCCTTCTTCCTGGGATAGGGAACAAGAAGCAGAGACTTCCAGAGATTTAAAAGAGTCGACAGCAGCCAGTCGAAGTACCTCGGGGAGCCCTGTTGTAACGGGGAAAAGGTATCTTGGCCAGGAAGTCTTAGAATGAGTAACTTCTCAGCAGCCAGTGCTAATTCCACAAGCCCTGATGGATACACAGTAGGGAAATTGGGAAGCAGTCCCGTCTCTCCTCCGTTCTCCCCAGGGCACTCTTCCCATCCTCCGCGTCTCAGCGCCCTGCGAACGCTTCCTTCCCGGAGCTACGGGCTTGCTTACCGCATTACCATCAGCAGGAAAATCTGGGTTGTTTATTGTCCCTCTCAGGGAGGGCGATCCCGTATTAGGAAGATTAAGGTCATCCTGCGAGCGCGTGACAGCATAATCTGCTGCGGGCGCCGGAGGGGCTGTGACAGGGACAGGGCACAAACCCTGCCCGGGCTGTGACAGGGACAGGGCACAAACCCTGCNGGGCTTTGAGAGACATGGCACAAACCCTGCCCGGGCTTTGAGAGACATGGCACAAACCCTGCCCGGGCTTTGAGAGACATGGCACAAACCCTGCCCGGGCTTTGAGAGACATGGCACAAACCCTGCCCGGGCTTTGAGAGACATGGCACAAACCCTGCCCGGGCTTTGAGAGACATGGCACAAACCCTGCCCGGGCTTTGAGAGACATGGCACAAACCCTGCCCGGGCTTTGAGAGACATGGCACAAACCCTGCCCGGGCTTTGAGAGACATGGCACAAACCCTGCCCGGGCTTTGAGAGACATGGCACAAACCCTGCCCGGGCTTTGAGAGACATGGCACAAACCCGGCCCGGGCTGTGACAGACACGGCACAAACCCTGCCCGGCTCCGCACTGCAGCAGCTCCGCACGCCCCGGTCACCCCTCGGTGCTGCTGCCAGCCCCCTGCTATAAACACCACACCGATGTCGAATCTCCACCCAGAGCCCTGCGCTGGGGTGCTCGACCACTCTGCACACGCCCACGGGGTCTGTGTCACCTCCACGGGGTGCTGGGCTTCGCTGCTAATGCCCCCCGCCCTCAGCCCTTTCCCAGCAAGACACAGTATTTCGGTCAAAATACAGCAGCGTTGCTTTGGGATCCCCTCCATCTCCCTGGAACCCTGCAATATGCTCTCCTGGACCTTCTGAACAGATTGTAAACCAAGATCCTTTTTAAAGTGTCAAACAAATTACACCGGAAAAGTCATGAATGATTCCAGTGAAGTGTGTCTGTGGGGGGGGTGGAAATCTTTATTTTCTGAGAACAGTAGCTATTATTTGTGTCCTAAAGGAACAAGCAACCCTTCTGCACATTTTGGGGAAGCAGAATCATAACTTTTAGATACTAGCATTCACCTCATGAAACGAAAGGAAATTTAATTTCATGCCGAATAAGGTAGCTAAACACAGACTATATTTTAAAGCACAGCAGCACCCACAGAAAAAATCCCAAACACAAAAACCCCCAAACCAAAGACTTATTTCTTGTCCAGAATATCACTTTACTGCTGACTCAGGGCAGGAACATCAAGCTATTCTTAACCAGCCTGGTCACAGCCATTTTCTTCAACAGCAAAGCAGAATTTAAGTTTCTGGATGCTCAGCAACTGCAGTTCACAGCATTTCTAGTAGTTTGCCAGCAAAGCCACAGGATTCCCCTTGCACAGTGTCCTGACAAGAGGCCTGACAGTGCAAGAGCTGCCCTGACATGCAAACCAGGCATGCTGTGGGCAGCCAACACAGTGTCCAGGTATGCACAGTGTGAGTCCCCTCTGTGCTTGTGGTTCCTTTATTTGATAACTGATGGCCCCCACCCTACTTAGATGAACCTCTTCATCATCCCTTCCTCCACGGCCTCCACCTCTTCATCATCCCTTCCTCCACAGCTTCCACCTCTTCATCACTCATTCCTCCATGGTCTCCACCTCTTCATCATCCCTTCCTCCACAGCCTCCGCTCACAGGGGAGACCCCAGCCTGCAGCTCTCATGCACTGTGGGGATGCAGTGCTGATTTTTAGCAACCATTCTCCCTCTCCTGCTCTTGTTTCATGGATGAGCAGCAGCTTTGAATGCTTGTCTTCCCTTCAGACACTTAACTGCTTGATGTATTGAGAACCTACCTCTTAAAATTATTGCGCAGCTCTGTATCACGAGATCCCCATCTCCCAGCATCAAAACCTGTCATGCACAATCAAGCTGAAGGAACCTCTATTTGTGGCATCACAAGGAAAGAAGTGAGGACCCTATAAATTAAGAAAACTGCTCGTATTGCAGCAAGCTTGGAATGGTTGGTACTTTCTGTCTCAGCCTTTCTTCTTTAGAGATAAACCAACTTTTTCCAGACCTGCCTGCTACTGATTTTTCACCAGTACAAGTGAGGAAATCACTCTGTTCTTTCTCAAAATCCCATCTTTATTACAGGTTCTGTACCTAACCATGTGAAAAAAGAAAATTAACCCTTAGTGTGGTTTTGATATCAGTGCAAATGCAGTTAATATTTAAATAAGAAAGCCTCACTAATTAAGTCTTTATGTCTAGAAATCCAACCTGTTGTGATTCTTCTTTTCCAATCCCCCTCCCTACCTCTCCTCTAAGCTAGCAAAGCCAGTTAGAACCATCAGAATGATGGTGCACAACAGTTGGTGTTTGGTGTACAAAATAGCCCCTCCACTCCCAAACCACTCCCGTGCCTGAGGGCTGAGATAAGATCCTGGGTATGCCAGGTATCTGCTTAGCACAAATCCCAAGGTCGAATTTTCTTTTAAGATCCACTTCCTGCAGACAACGATGAGTTCACTTTACTAAACGTAACTCAAAATCCAATCATCTCCACTACAGAGAAATAAAGGGGTGTCAAGTGAGAAAAAGGAATGGAGCCCCCTTGGAGAGAATCACAGCGACCACTGAAATATTAATGAAGCTCTTTATTTGAGAGAGTCTAAAAAGGACTTTGAATAATGCATTGCAAGCAACGGTACATCAGCACTGGCTTTTTTATCCGAGAGGCAGCTGGCATTTTAAAAATAGACAACTTTCAACTTGATGGGGGTAGCTCACCAGCAGAGGAAATTATCCAGAAATGCACCATCGTTTAAGAGAACAAAGCAGACAAACAAGCAGAGCACAAAGGAAGTTCATTAGTACAAATGCTCTGAAGCAGGCCTCTTCTCTCAGCACAGACTTGCCCACCATAAGCTCAACCTCACTATTGTGGGGTGTCTCAACATATTCTGTCCCTTAATGTCACCAGAAAAGCCTCTTTAAGCTACTCCACAACAGGCATGGTCTGGCAAAGGTCTAATGATTTGCACTTGTAAACAAAAGAGATGCTCTGTCCCACCCAGGCAGCTCATGAATTTCTGAAACTTATATTTAAAAATAGATTATTCGTGATACTGGCTTTTTAATTCAATAGAAGAAAAGGAAGGGGGAGAAAATGGAGTTTTGATATGAATGGAAATTAAGACCCCTGAAGCTTGCTCTCCTGCACAGCTGACAGGACATGTGGAACCCCTTGGCTTCAGGACTGCACTGAAGGCCCCACTCCCACTGCACAAACATCTTCAGCACATGGAACAGACACATGGAGGGCAGCCAGTGAAGTGCTTGGCTCGTTTGGGGGGTTCAGTGTTTACACTTGTTAACAGCAATGTGACTGGTGAACAAAGATGTTGCTGCAGCTGGCTTTTTGCCAAGCCCCCCAGAAGATGATGTAAATTCTCCCAGCCAGAGATGTTTCCTAAGTATCCTCAATATGTACTCCCTTTTCCTGCACAAAAAGCTTTAAAACACAGTCACACAGGCATATCCAAAGGTGTGGGGCTGGATTCAAGGCACAGGTGCCCTTGAAGTGACTGCTCATGGCCCATGCCAATGGCTCCATTGGTTTGTTGGTGAAAACACTGTGAATCTTGATGCCACCAGGAGGGACAACATGACAAAGCTGTTTGGGAAAGGGACTGCTAAAGTTTTGTATCCACACAACTGGAAATTTCCCTCCCTGCCCTCAGTGCCATGCTGCCTCCCACCAACCCCTCTGGTTCTGCTTCAGAGACTAACCTGCAGATAAAGGGGTTTTATGCCACAATGGCAAGTGGAAAAGAAGCACAGGGATGTCTTCCCCAACCCATTTCCTGGGGTTCTCCTATCCCAACACAACCCCTGAGACACACTGATCTCACAAACTACCCTGCTCCCACACCTTTGCCTCTCCCCAGCAAAGAGTGGGGTCAGTGGGGCAGCAGCTCCTCACCCTGAGGCACAGGGAGCCAAAAGGGAGCAGAGAGGGGCATGAATAGGCCCCACAGTGAAGCACCAAACCCAGTGACACAGAAGTGAAATGTCCCAGAAAGCAAGTGAACAGGGCCATAAAACAGAATGCCCTGCCAGCCTTATCTCCTCTTTCACCTGTCTGATTTATTCTGCCTAGCCACTTACTTATTTTACTGGCCAACAACTGACTGGCTGGTTGCCTCAATTACCTGTTTCCCTTTGCCCTTTTCCATTAACTTCTGCCTTCCTTCTCCATACATCCCCCTTCTCTCTGTTAGCCCACCCTTTCTGCTTTGGCATCTTTGCCTGCACAACCAAATTTAGCCACTTGTTGGGTGTCCACATTTCACGCAGCTAGAAACAGGCAGCCATCAACACCCACACTCACTCCTGGCAGGTGAAGCCACCTGAAGGAAGAAAAGCCCAAAGGAAAGACAGGAATTCCTACCCCAGAGGCATCACGTGCTATTATGGCCTTAGAGAAACTCTGAAAGTGGCATTAGGGGTTGAGGGGCAGGGTAGCCTTGCTCCCATCCTGCACTGGGGGTAAGCAAAGGGCTGCTGCCCCACCAGACCCACTTGGCACTCTGAGACAGCAGCATTCACTCCTGCTGCTGGAGGATAACACAGCAGCACACGAGGCAGCAGCACCTGGGCTCGACTTGTTTGTTTACAAAATCAGCTTTGCCTTGCCTGGGCACAGGGGGAGGCACTTGGACACCACAAACACCACAGTGTGAGCTACACCACAGGCAGCCTGCCCTCACCACCCCCTCTGGGGAATACCTGGGTGGTGCTGCCAATAATCACACAGCGAGTGAGAGCTCATCTGTGCACAGGGAGACCGTGCTGTCCTGGGGGTTAGCTGTGAATTGAGATGACAGGAGAGGCACCAGCACGTACAGAGATGTCAGGAGAGCAGTCCAGTTTGCACTCCTGACATCTCTGTGCGTGCTGGTGCCTCATCTGATGCCATTCCCCCCTACATAAGCATGTAATGCATCAAGGATTATGCTTTGCACCTCACTTCACACTTTTATTTTCCATTTTTTCACCTCTCTTCACTCCTTCCCCTCTCTTGTTTTAAATGTAATGCAGCCTTTTCTTCCCTTTTCTTTTTTTTTTCTTTTTTCTTCTTTTCCCTGCGCAGTGCTGAATGTAGGAATAAATCAAACCAACCTGAAGGGCAGAGCAGGAGAGCGTGCAGTGTGTGCAATGCTGCCCAGAGCACAGGAGCTGATGAGGCCAGGGCAGTTGGGCACGCTGCATGCACAGTAAATAACTGCAGCTTCATTGGAAAAGCATTACAAATCCCAGATACAGCTGGCACAGGATGGATTTAGTGTGGTTGTGCTACTCAGCACTGGTATAAACCCTCCATGCCCTAAAGCTGGATCCCCTGCTACTGCAGTGCAGCTGCCCCCTCTCTTGTTTTAGCAGTTCCCAAGAGGCAGATCCCTCACAAAACACTGAACAAGGACAAAAGCACAGGGAAAACAGCCTGCAGTGAGGGCTTGGATCCCCAGACTGTACCACAGCCTAAAAGTCCCAGCATCTGGACTTCTGACAAGCTAAGCAGTTTCAAATAACGGGAGCCCTCAAAGGGGAAGGCAAGTTTTTCTAAACCAACCCAAAACCATATGGTAAACCTTTAAACTGAGGGGTGGAGGGGGGGAATAACAAAAAGAGGGAGACATGATTTCATCAGTTTAAAAAAAAAAAAGGAAAAGGGGAAGTGCAAGAGTGCATGGTGTTTAGCATGAGGCATACGCTGTGGAGCAGGTCATAAAATCAGAGGGAACCTGCTGGTTAGCCAAAGAGAAGTATTAAAGATGGGATAACTGTTTCTGCTAGAAGCATCAGAAGCAGAGTGAACTCTGAACTTTGGGATTACATCCAGGATGTTCAATATTATTCCTGTTGTTAGTATTTAGGTTAGATACCTACACAAATACCATTTTATCATTAAGCATTTCAAGACTGTTCACCATTTGTCTTCTGGGAGCCTCAAAAGTGCAACCCATGTGTGCTGTAGAAACACCGGCAGGTATGTCAGGAGCAAAGAGATAAAAAACTTCAGTAGTGTGAAGTATGAGTGAGTAAAAAACTTCAGTATTTGTGAGCAACTATTCCCTTCATAAAGAGTTTCAAAACAAGCAATGCTGGAGTTTTTCTTCATTCAAATACCTACATCATCAGACTAAGTTACCTAAATTCTTCCAACTTTTCTATATGAATCATCTTTCACATATTGTTTGCTGTAACAGAAAACGTAGTAAATTCTGCTGTTTCTACAGGCCTCCTCACCTTCTCTGACCAATTTGAATTATGTAATGTGAAAATCCACATCTTCCTACAACAGGAACCAAGTACAAATACATTTTACAATCATTCTGTGATTTTCTTTCCAGTTTCAAAGTCAGGTAAAAAATTCGTGGTTCATCGTAACAGTGAGCCAGAGGCAAGGCCAGCAATGGACAGTGTTATGACAAGGATATTCTCCTTCCTAAGGAGGTAAGGAACTTCCTTTTCCTCTAGCAGTAGAAACCCATACAAAAGGAACATGCCAATTTTTATCTGTCTGCAAGACTGATTGATGAGGTCAAAGTATCCTGATAAAGATCTTTTTGCCTGTGTGATATACACACAGATCTTTGAAATGGAGAGAAAAGTTCCATATTTAAACTCTGGTGTGAAGTTTTGGGAGGAAGGTGGTAGTTAACTTTGGTATCTGTGTAAGTTCTACAGCCCTTACATCATTTCTTAAGTAACTTGTCATGTCCATCAAGAAAAAATTTCATATATAGCAGCCTGTGTATGAGCAGCAGCCAAACTAGTCTATGGAATAACAGGGGAAGCAACTTCCTCACCATCCAGCTCCTGATCTCCCCACTGGAACAAGGGGCAAAGAGCAGGTTGCTCCTGCTACAGAGAGACCTGACCTGGACCAAAGCCATTTGTTAGTGGCTTTCCACCCCCTCCTTTCTCATCAAGCCACTAACAAATTAATAAGCTATTTCTCAAGAGCAGAGCTTAAGGAGGGAAGTGCAAGGGAGAGTTATCATTAATTACTTTGATCCCTTCAGCAGCTTAGGTACAAAAGCAGGTGCTCCCTCCTTTGCAGTTCTCCAGAAGGAATGCCATGAGACTCCACTCCAGAGCTAACAGGGAACAGGAGAACCAGAGAATACCCAGCTGCCACCTCCATCAAGGGTAAATGCCTTTGACTGTTCTGCACAGCCATGTATTCCATGTCTCCTGGAGAAAGTGGGGATAAACTTATCTTTCCTTCCCTTGAATGACCAGCAATGTGTTCCTAGTCCTGTCTCCACACACAAGGTTTTTGCTGAAAAAGCTTTTAAGTGAATACAGAATCTGGCTTTACCCTAGACCCAAGCAAGTTTGTGTGTATGGGCCAGGGGCGGAGGAGGAATTTTTACCACCTTACTTGGTTTCCTCTTCTCTCCCAGGGCATTTTAGAGGCACTCTTCATGGATTTTTTACTGACACATTGCCAACATTTTCTGCTTATGCTCAAAAGACACACATCAAGACAGCAGAAACCTTGGTCAACACAGTGATGTAGCATTAGGAAAGTGTAAAATTCGTAAGGCAAGTTGTGAGATAAATCCTTCCAGGCCAGGCTGACAAGAAGGGTCTTCCCCTTGCTCAGATGTCCAAGGATAAGGGCATATCCTGACAGGAATGCCTTAGGTTATCTTCCTAAGATCTTCCACATCACTCTCTGGGCAGTTGTAATGTGTTTTATCTGCTACAGGTTATTATCCTGCTGGTGAGAATAGAAGTCAGAGGGTGGTGAGGCACTGGAAGAGTTTGTGCAGAGAAACTGTGGCTGCCCCAGTGCTGGAAGAGTTCAAGGCCAGCCTGGGTGGAGTTTTGAGCAACCTGGTGTAGCAGGTGGCATCCCTGCCCTTGGAGGGGGATTGGAACCAGACGATCTTTCAGGTTCCTTCCAACCCAAACCATTCTGTGATTCTATGACTGCCTCATCCCAGGACTGATACAAGCTCTAGTTGCCTTATACAAAGATAAGGACTGCTTAGCCTCTGTCCATGCAGGGGAAGGAAAAGGATTTAAATGTCAGAACCAAATGAAATGTTATCTTCTAAACTGAAAGCTTCCAGCACAGCGCCAACAACAAAAACCAAAAAAGCCCAACCCCACAAAGTAATGAATTTCCCATGACTGTCTGATAGTGAATTTTTCAGTAAGAAGTTTCTCATATTTTTATTCATGTTGTGTCTTAGTGCCAAGAGAAGACAGGTACCAATATATACTCTAAGAATCCTCTGAAAAGCCTGATGTGCCAAATCTTAATCACGTGGCCATGTCTAGGATCTCTTGGCTTTTTCCTGCTGGCACCGGGACAAACATTCAATATAATCCAGTACACAAGACAAAGGTGGCTGTGGCTAAGGTGTCTTGGCCACCTCAGCAGAATCAAAGCTTGGCCTCCACAGACTCTGTTTAAGATCACAGCTTTTTTCATTCATGCTTTTTGCCTGCCCCCTTGGAGATGTGCCCACTGCTACAGATGAAAACCAGGTCAAAGCACAGGGGATGCTGCCAGTCCAGCATTAGGAAGGAACTTTCCCAGAACATGAGCTCTGCAAGGCAGCCACTTTTTGTCACATCCCCCTTCTCCTCTTTACCTTTAGCCTATCATGGTACCCAAGTGTTTTAGTGCCAGAGCAAGCTGGAGGGGGAAATACTGGTCAAACCATCTATGATTAATTCTGGTTTTCTTCCTTCAGTTGTGCAGTAGTTACTCCATTTTCAGGCCATCTTGTGGTAGAGCACACATGGAAACAAGATTACATTGTGGGCCTGGCTGCTCTCTTCTGTGTATTTTCCTACACAGTACTTTTGATTACAGGATAAGCAAAAAAACAAAACAAAACACAAAAACCCCCCCAAACCCAAAACAAAACAAAACAAAACAAAACAAAAAACAAAAACAAAAACACCCAGAAAAAAACCAAAAAGAAAACTAGCAAGCACAGTGATTTTATTCAAGAAGATGTATAATTTCAATATTATTGATCTAGCCCAACATGAACTTGATTTTCACATATGCCAAGACTTGGAATAGAGAACAGCAAAAATCAGATCTCAGCAATTCCAGTGCCAGCTGTGCTTCCTCCTGGGAAGCATTCATGATGCAATCCAAAACACATATGTAGATAACACTGGCTCCTACCCCTGTGATCCTTCCTGTCCTCGCTAGCATGGGCCATCTGTTACTGCTTAGCAGGCAGCCCCACTAGACACTTGATTGGTACGACTTGCATGAAAAGTATGAAATAAACTGCCAGGAAAAATGGCATTAAGAAGTCATTCCTAAGCAATTTACCATTTGAAAAGTGTAATTTAAACTGCACCACATAAGGTGATAAAAGAAAACAAAGCGTGAACTAAGCCACAGAGCAATCTCTGTCCCTACATGATATCCACTCAGGGGGAAGGAGAAGTGGGAAGCAGAAATCATGCTGTGGCTAACCTGAAAATTCTCTCTGCCTAAAAGCAGCATGGTCCAGGAATGCCAGAGAAATTAATTACCTTCTGCTGAGTCCCTGCTGAGCCCTTTGCCCTCTTGTTCACCAAGCCATGGGAGAGGATAAGAACAAAACAGAGACTGCTCTAAACCATTCTGCTCTGCTCCCAGCCTGACCAGCTGGGCAATAGCCATTACAAGGGACTTTAGATAGAACTGCACAGGGCCATCAGAAGAAAACCAGCCTGTCATTCACCCACTCAGATTCAAGATGCATGCTAGGATGAATGATCACATCTTTCCATGAGCTGTCACCGCCTACACCCACCAAACACCAAAATACACCTTAATCCAGGCTAGTGAAAAGCCTTAATTTAACTCTGACACAAGAGCAGCCAGCATTAATTTCTTCCAGAAGGGTCTCACTGGGGTGTGGGAGAAAGCACAAGCTACAAAATAGGCTCTCAGCATGAACAAACTCCCTTTTACTTGAAGAAATCCCCAAATTAAGTTTTCTCCAAGCAGTAAGTTACCTGATGTCCTTTTCCTTATAACATAATCTAGCCTTAAATGACAGCTTGGGAAGCCCTCACTGTCCTTCTCAGCACAGCCTCTGCCCCAGTAGATGCTAGTGCTCTCTTCCTGTGCTAAAGCAGAGTCCTGAGAGCTGCATCCCCACACAGAGTGTTCTTTTTAGCTGCCTGATTTACAATTTATCAAACAAAACTGCTAATAACTCTTTGCAGCTGTCATAATATCCACTGCATGAGTAAACTTAGAGAGAAACCCTTCTTGAGCTAAGAAGTCAGTACAGTTCCTAGAAGCACTTGACAATCCCACTCACAAAACCTGGCAGAACCACAAATGACAAAATTCCGCATCCTGGTCTTGAACCAGAGCTCCACATTAGCAAAATCTTCCTCTGTGTCTGCATGTCCACAGCAGGGTAAAAGTAAGCAAACCACCTTGTCCTGGAGGTCACCACTTAAACCTGATCCTGCTTGCCACACTTGGAAAATACCATGGAGATAACAGATGGCTGGCACTCAGCACAAAGAGGATGAGGACATTCTTAAGCAGGTACACTAAGTCTCCTTTCCAGGAGGAAGTGTCTCAACATGCTTGTGCCCCAAATGATCTTCCAAAATAAAGGTGGATATCCATCTGCAGAAATGTGCAGCTCCTTCCCTGAAGAAAGACTATCCCCCCTATGCCCTGCATGACAGGATTTTTTCCCCCCCACAAAAGGGCTTGCCTGATCTGTGAAGTCAAGAAAGTTGTGTGGATCATTCCCAGCTGTGGAAGCCCACTCACCTTGGGGCTTGCTCTCACACACCAGCAGATCCACTCCCTCTCCCAAGATACTGGGCAGCCTGAAAGGATTTTTCAGAGCACTGTCAATGCAGCTTCAGAATAAAGAGGCATCATGGTGTATCAATTTCATAGCTCAGATACAGCCAGCTGCTCCATCATAATCTGTCTTCATAAGCAGTATTCATTAGACTTCTCAGAAGCATTCCTGTACTCTACAAACAACATCAGGTAACCCAAATCTTTATTTCAGCTTGCTACTCCTGCAATTGAAGTAAGATGTCAAAGTGAAAGCTACAACATAATAATTATTACAGTTAGGGACTTAGAATAACTAACTCACAGCTGTGCCACATCTTAGACATGTGGCCTGACTTGCAACATGTACCTGACCAGTGGCTGTGTCTTATCAAATGGACATGCCAACTATTATTTTTTAAGGACTGCCACTGGTAAACAAATCCAAAGGTTCAGTGTTGCCATAAGTAATTACACAATGCTTTTTAAGAACAGAGAAAATACAACATACAGCTATCAATGTTGTAAAAAAATTCCATCCTATCAACATACAGGGTGAAGCCAGGGTCCAGTTTTTTCTGAATTTAATCCAAACAACATGCACTCTGCCATGCCCTCTGATGCCAGCCATAATACTCAGCATTTATTCATTTATTCCACCAGCTGAGTCGTATGGTCTCGCACTACACCATCTCATCAACACAGAGATAAGTCTTTTGCTCTTGTATTCTTTTAGTTTAGGCTTTGTTTTCACAGAAGCTGCAAAATCTTAAACACTATTTTACCTCTTTTAGGGTCCATCTATGCTTCAGTGGGACCACTGCACCAGAGGTTCACATTATCTTCTTGTAAAAGGATGTTGTGCTGCAAAATCACAGGGAACCAAAGCAAGTCTAGAGACCAGAGGCTGAATTTGACTTGACAGAGGAAGGGGAAGAAAGTTTATCCTTTTGAGTTATCCAGCACACAAATGAATGATAAACCCTCCCAACCACATCTCTATGGGAATTCTGTGAAATCCAAGCCAGGGTAACTGTCTCTTTCACTGGACATGAATATTAAGCACAGGTGAGTTTCAAAAACCATTGCCTGACTGCACAAGACAGTTTGATCATCTTTGTTTCCCACTGAATTTAAGCAGAGCAAGATGATGTTCTAAGATATTTTACACCTTTCATGTGGACCAAGCTGAGTCCACCCACATGTGCCCATCAACCAGAGCTGATGTAATTCTTTTTAAATGTCTTTTTATTTCATATTTTTTTTTGCTTACCAGTATTGCACTAACATATGATGTAGAGCAAATGTGTTTTCAAAAGGGAAATTTTAGTGCCACACAGACTTGGGCTTGGGGCACAACTGATAAGCTGGTTAATGGTACTAGAAGAAAAACTGGGTGATTGTACGCTCCTCACTGATGAGGTGGCTCTTATTTTTATGTCATTAATAACTTGATTGATTGCCTAAGAGCTAAGATTTAGCATGAAATTCTTCTCTATATCCTTCAGATTTAGAGGTCTGCAATCTTAAATATTTTTCATATTCAATAGTGCTGGAAAAAATAGGAATTAATTTTGGTCTAACACCTGCGATGACACTGGAAATTAAGTGAAATTAAGAGAGGAAATCAACTAAGTGGCTGTGGCTCAGTTATATTGGTTATCATTTGGGGATTGTGTTGCTCCAGGAAACAACCAAGCTCCTTGCTTTAATACTGGATATTCTTCATGGCACAGGGATTAATCCTGTCTGGTCCCCCAGCAATATGAGGTCAGTGAGCAGGAGGGAAGGCAACACACTAAATCTGATACTTCTGTTAAAAAATAGCTATGGTACAGCATGCTTAGGTTTCTACACAACAGGGACCAGGTTTGTTTTGTGTTAAAGAGTATTACATGCATATCATGCCAGCTCACAGAAACTGATGCAACTTTTCCATATCATTCTGATCAATTCCATGAGCTGAAAATTCCCTCTACCACAAACATACCTATTTTGAGTACAACCATCTTGTCACAAAGCAACTAGCTGTTGCTTACAAAACACAAAAGTCCTAGGAGTGGGAGGTTTTATTTTTGTTGCTGGTTTCAGTTGAAAATTACACAAGAGCTGGATGAAATACTGTTTGTTACCACAGTGGCTGGTCCAGCACATCTCCTGCAGTTTGTAATTTCACCGGCTGGTGAGCACAGAGGGAGAGCCCACCCCACACCTGCCTGGCAGTGCTCTCCTGCTGGCCAGGAGGCTGCTGGCTGTCCCCTGGCTGTGGCAGGGACCACCTTGGATGGGACAAGGACCAATGGCCCTGTCTTGCATGTCTCTTGGGTGAGAATGCCAGTAAACACAGCTGAGAGTAGGTGAAGTCAGTGCTGAGCAGGGCACAGAGGGCACTGACCTGCCCTTTCCATGTTGGGAGGATGCCCAGTGAAAGCATCACTTTGAAGTTGGAGACCAGCAGGGAAAGGTTTAAAAAGGAGTGTTTTTTTTTCCATAAGGAACTATTTATCTACAAGTCCACGGGCAAAACCAGCAGTTGCCCCATCCTGCCAGTGAGAGTTTTGCACAAGTGCTCTGAAAGCTGCACAGACATCCTGCACATATTCAGTAAATGCAGCAAGGTCATGCTGCCTGCTAGAAAGTCTGTTATGTGTCCCCAGTCCCACCTGCCATGACAGAAATAAACCTGTAAGGTCGTCTCTGTGAACTACATTTTTTTTTTGCTTTTTAAATGGTGTGACCTTCTGTTGGAAAATCCTAATTCAATCCCTTCGCATCAGCTCCTGTTTTGTGAGAACAGGAAGCAAGGAATATACCGAGGGTTGGCTTGTATGTTCCAGGAAATAACAGGGAAACATTCCTGAAAGTCAGCTCTCCAGCATCTTGAGGTTCTGGTTCCTTCTTCAGGAGGTTTTAGATCACACTTGCATAGAAGAAAACCAAAACCCTGAGGACTGCACGTGATGCACAGATGGCCTATAGGTTATTCTGGGACAAGAGAGATCAATTTAAGCCTCTAGATTATTTGACCCACACGATTTAACTCAGCAGTTTTCCTGAAGTATACTGGAAAGAGGAACTCAGTTCCAGGCAACACTCAAGCTGACCTCAACATTTACAAACAACTGCACACTGGACCAGCTTTAACTGACTCAAAGATTCAGCTATACAAAAAAGGAGCTCTAGCGTAGCATCAATGACCTGAAAACAGAGGAAATTTGAAAAAAAAAAAATCTCAAAACCATGCAATAATATCAGCTGCTGGTTTCCTCTAAGACATTATTTTGCAGGTAAATTGAATCATGCTCTGTCTGCAATCAGTGCACACCACAGAGCAATAAATGCTACATCCAGCACAGGGCAGCTGCACCAGTGAAAATGAACCCAGCCATAAGATGCAACCATCAGGGAGAGCATCAAGGTACTGAGGGTAACCTATCTGTATTTGTTTCCTTTTGTTGCTTTCAAAGGGAAACAGACATGCACTTAATTATGTTCTCATTCCAAGCCTAATTAGAGCCAGTTAAATGTTAAGTATTATTGAAGTGAAACAGGAGGATTGAGTTTCTATCTGTTCTTCTGTTAATGCATACCTGGAAAATCTCTTCTGTCTTAACCCATTCTTCCAAGAATGAAAGGCACAACCTGTGTGACACATTTCTGGTGTGTTGACTGTTTTTTGATGCAGTGGCGGCCACAGCAAGTTGTAATAAAAATGCTTTGGACAGGAGACTATTAGGGAAGACAACAAAAAACATGGGTTCTCCATTGCAGGAAATCTGCAGCAATCCTCCATCTCAAGTAGCTTTTGGAATTGACTTGGACATGTTTCCACAATCTGTTTACAATGTCCTCTACCTTTTCTTTGGTTGAGTTCACAGCAGAGTACCTGGACAGTCCAAGCAAGCTGCACACTGCCGTGCACCTTTGTATTATCTTCAAGCACGGACAAAAATCCCAGTCCAGGTGTATATCCTTGCAGGCTACATGGGCCTGCAGACCCCAGGTCCCATCTCTGCCAGACCTTCACCTGTGGTTGGGCTCCAAGCCCCAGACACAACTTCGAAGCCTTGGTACTGCCCAACTGGACTGATGCAACACGTGCCATGACACAACCTGTGATGCCATAAACTGGCCTCAGTTTCAAGTCCAGATTAAAAAAAAAAAAGAAAAAAAAAAAAAAAAAAAAAAAAAAAGAAAAAGAAAGAATTTCAGTGCTACCTGGCATGTTCAGGAAATTCTGATTTCTTTGAAAACTTCATTTTTTAAGAATTTCCCAAATCACTAAGTTTTTATCATTGAGAAGACTACCTCCATCAAAAATGTCAGGTTTTGGTATAGCTCCCATTTACTTTGAGAAACATACAAAATGAGCAATTTTTCACATTATCTTGCCAAAAAAATGCTAAAATGAGTTTTCCAAATGCTTTAAAGTTTTTTTTTTCCAGATGGAGGCCAACCCATGAGAAACTCCATCCAAATGATAAATGTTTTTAAAACTTATCAAATGACTCAATCAGCATGGCCTGGCTGAATCTTCAGTTGCAGGAGATGTACTCAGGTCCTTCCAGTAAGAGTTTCTCATGTGCTGAGTTGCAGACATGCTTTGCTGGTGGCATTCAGTGCAATTTGCTGTTCCTGCATTCTCTGAAGCAGTGCCCATAATCCAGTCAGGAACAAGATCCTGAGGAACTTGTCAGCTTCACTGGTAGCTTCAATCCTGTGGCAGCAGCAGGTCTGAGCAGATCATTTCTGTTCAGAGGCATTAAGGCACTGAGTGGTTATGTGGGTCAGATAGCAGGGGCTTCCTTCTCTTCCCAGTTTTAGGGCAATGTGAATGCTCCTCTTCCTATGATATTTACAGGGTTTCACTCTATTTTCTCCTCTCCAATTTCTCTGCAGCACCTTGTAAGCATGCCAGCTTTTTCCTTAAGTCTGCTCCCAAGATCCAGAGGCTTCTGCAGATTAGGTCCATCACATCATTATTCATCCCATCACATTCTCCTAGCAATTAAGCTCTTAAAAAAAGACCCTTTTTGAATATAATAACAAAAAAATAACATTTCAGTTTGATCCATCCAAATCCACATTCAGCCCAAACCAAATCCAACCTTTCCTCAAAGCCCTCAGCAAATATCTCCTGATAGTAAGTGATGGCAAGACAAAATGTCAACCTTCTGCTCAGCCCAGGCTGTTGGTGAATGTGGTGAGTCCTGTGTGGCTTTTGGGAGAGGGTCACTGCCAGCATCACACAGTGACCAGCCACAAACTGAACTCAGCACAGCAATTCAGGGAGATGGAAAAAGCAAGAAACAGAGACGGAAGGGGGGGTGCTTGCTTCTTTTAAAAATTTTAGTACTGTCCCCAGAAACGTAAAGATGAAGAAAGCACATCTTGAAAACATCTTGCAAAACACTACATGGAAATTACAGCAAAATTAGAATTAACAACATTAACTTCCACTCCTTTATTACAGCTCCTAAAAATCCTGTGTCCTCCTCCCAGAGCTCAAAGAACCAGCTCAGTTGTGCAGTAACAATAATCCATCAAGACACAAGTGTGCCATGCTTCAGAGTCCTTCAGTGCAGGGGAAATTCAGACGCTTCCCTCTCCTAATCCAGAACTGTTATAGAGACAGAACATTTCAACCATCTGCCCACCACCGTGAGAGAGAGCTCAGATGGAAAGAAGCCTGCTCTGCCTGTGTGAAGGACCTCTTCTCTGAGAGATTATTAAATGCTAATTAATAGAAATGACCCTAAAGAAGTAACATTATGCAAATAAAAATGGCTGTACAGTATCTGTCATCTGCTCCCCACAGCAGTCACTTCTGGAGTCCTGCATTTTATTCTAAAGATTCAGTTGCTGAGGTTTGCAGGGCACTGAGATCAACAGGGCTGAAAAGTGCAAGTTTGGTGGCTGCAGAACGGACTCAGCACTACAGCAAAGCCAGCATCTCTGTAACAAGCATCACTGGGCTTAAATAGCATGTGAAAGATTGGAGGAGATGTTTCTGCAAGCTCACATGCACAAAGAGCCTTTCTAAATATTCATCTATTAACTCACTGGCACGTAAATTTGTAGGACAGTTGTAACAATGGAAGAAATGATGATAAAAATCCAGAGATGGAGACAACTAATGGTACCAGGTAACCTAATTTCCCCTCCCTGACAGCATGGGGAATTGATAAATAGTCACAGAATCAGAGATAAAATCAGATTATTGGATCAATTTTAAATTCCCTTGGTTTACCTATGATAATTGCCTCCATTTCCTTGACAAGCAAGGCTGGAATGAACCAGCACCTAAGGACTCTACTGCTGTTTTCATGGAAAAATGCTAACAAGGCCTCCCCAGCACCTTTCCCTAGATTTTACATTTACCCTGTTTAGGCCACACAACAGGTTGCTCAGAGCACGAGGGAATGCTAAACAGCCAAATGTTTACTACATACACAGTGGCACTCCCCCACAACCTCATCCCCTTCCCTGTAAAAAACTGGGCTTCTGCCACTGCTTGGTTATGAATGCATCCTGTGCCTTCCAAAACAGAACTGAAACAACTTCCAAGTCACCCCCTATCGCCCTTCACCAGTCCAAACTGACCCATTGATGTGAAAATGTCGCCATCCTCAAACTACAGAGCTGTCCTGATGCAAAGTCCAAGGCCAAGAGGTTGCACCTGCCGAGATGCAAACACAGCTCCACAAACAGAGAAGAAGGAGCATTTAGCCAATGGCAAAGTCAATTATTCCATTAAATGAGGTGTAAAATGCTAATTTGTACCAGAACCACACAATTTTCAGAACGTGAAAAATCCCAATCAAAACCCCACTAAACTAAGCCAAGC
Source organism: Illadopsis cleaveri (assembly GCA_013399915.1). Taxonomy (NCBI): domain Eukaryota; kingdom Metazoa; phylum Chordata; class Aves; order Passeriformes; family Timaliidae; genus Illadopsis; species Illadopsis cleaveri. Next base: position 119,058 of record VXBB01015281.1, read on the forward strand.
TGGGTATACATCACAAGAAGGAACTTAGCTGACTCTGGAGTCATGGTTTCAAACACCATCTAGCCTTTTTTGGTTGTTTTTTAAAATCCAGTTATTTATTTAGCAAACAGAATTCACCTTGGGCTATGCTCACTAAAAAACACCATTATCTTTAATCTTTCATGTATATCATTATGAGAACAGAACAGGAAACAACTGACTTAAGAAGGCAACTGCATGAGGTTTGTGCCTGAACAATGGAGCACTTCGAATCTGTCATGATGGGGGGATACTGTGCATTTTTGAGAGCTTGTTTTTTCTGGATTTCAGGTAACTACGTATGAGTAATAACACTTCTTTCTAAAAGTATAGCAATGTTGACTTTGCAATCAAATGGAACTACCAAGAGATTGAGCAATCTAAGCCACATGGGAAAGCTAAAATTTTCCCAAAATATTTCCTTTAAAACCATCTGCTAACATATACTTTGAAAGAATTAAAAGAAAAGAAATACAGGCATGGTAAGAAGTATTAAAAAGAACAGAAACATGCAGGAACCAATGCAGAAACACTGGAAAGAAGACTTGGGGAGAAAACCAGTTATTTCAGCAACCCAGCTGGACACTTATAGGGGAGATGACTAGTGGCACTAGTAACTCAAAGAGACACACAAATTTAATCCCACATTATAATGCACAGCTCAGATGGCTGCCTTTGAGAATGGGTCAGGAGTTGAGCCATAAATCTGTGTTCCCCAGCAGGCTGCCACACTCGCTCTTTGTCTTGGTCATCTCCTGGAAAACAGCTTTGTGAGCCCCTGGAATGTTGGGAGAATGCCCCCTCCACCTTCCTGCCACAGCAGGGGCTGCCTGTCCCAACAGCACAGCCACTCCCACCACCCACAAGTGACCTGCTTTTGGGGGAATTCTGAGAAGATGGAAATGGAGGAGGACACTTCAAAGCAGACACCAAGACTTTCCACACCTCCCGTGCCCGGGGGCCACTGAGCCCATCATCCTTCATGGGCCCATCTCCAGACCCCCTGACCTCCCCACCAGTGACACCACATTCCAGGAGGAACTGGCTAAAAGAGGAGGAGCCACATGAAAACACGCAACTTTGAATTTTTTAACATCACAGCCCTGGTGTGGCCTCACAGCCAAGCAACACTTACCTGCCTCACCACTCTCCTGCCACCTGCCAACTTCCAAGGGGTCACACCAGGATGCACAGGTCTATTTTCAAAGCAATAAAAACTCGGAAAACCAAACTGCCAAATAACTATGTGTAGCAGCTACCTTAGCTCTGATTTTATCACATAGCCAAAGACACACCAAGTTCTAAGAACCTAATGCAGTCCCCAAAAACTTCAGGGGATGCTCTTCAGATCAGTGACCCAACCTGGAACATTATCTGAATGGAAACTCTACTTCCACGTTTTTATCACATTGACTGACAACAAGAAAACCCAGTTCCAGCAGGACAGCACACACAAAGCACTCATGTGAGTGCCGAGTGTCTCACGGTAATCACTTTGCCCACTTTGGGGCAACAGCAAGCTTTACATGGAAGACAAACCCATTTTCCTTGGACATGTAACTTTAAGGACAAGTGTATGCACCCTTAAAGCTCCCTCCCAAAACACTTTGAGGCAGGCAGTTAATTTGGTAACGAAATATATTTAGAAGGCTACAATGAAATATTAATTGTACACGTGTTTTAAGACCAAAGGTTACTTAAGTACTAGACAAATACAAGATACTGAGGGGTGCTTCAAGGTTTCTGTCTCCTATAAAAAATTCACTTAGAATTCTAATCCAAAATTCATCTTCTCTTAAAAACAAGACTGGCTGTATCTCGGATTTCTATGCAAGCAATTTGTGATACCCAAAAGGAAAAAAATAAAAATACCTAACAGCCAAGAAGAGCTTTTATCGCCTTTTTTTAATTTACTAGTTCCAAACCAGATGCATTCAGTACAGAATTCTGATTAGGAAAAAAATGGCTGTTGAATTTTTATTACTACATCCCTGAAGGACCAAAAGCGGTAACCTTAGGCATTTAATGTGTTCTATGAATAACAATACGTATGAGCACACAAAAAGCTTGTTATCTCTGTTTATGGAATTTTTTTACCATGTTGATACATTTATGGAAAGAAGTTGGGAAGTATGGTGAGGGGGAGGAGAGGAAGGTATCAAAACAACAAATTATATTAAACAAAACCTGTTTGGAAAGGAACAAGCTACACAGTATGAAATTTGAATGAACTGTGTCTCCCCATTACGGTCCTACAGCTCCCATGAAATCCATGCAGCCTCATTTGATGCCTATACTAAAAGCCTTCACCTACACACATCTGTCCCACAGATACAAATGCAATTCATATTTAACCCTGACAAAAAAAATCACTTTTTGGGGGAACATGCTGCGTACACAGATTTTCTTATTTTATAAACAATGTGAAACACACGGACTCTTCGTGGTGGTCCAGAACAGCTCAATGGATGCAAAGAAGCATCTTCTCCCCACTCCCTCACATCTGTAACCACCTGACCCAACAGGCAAAGGGCTGCACCACACACCACCCTGTCACAGGATGAGTTTCTGCCCTGTATTGTATCACAGCTCCATTTCCACAGCTAGGAAAAAACCCCATACAAACTGCAGCTAAGCAACGCAGAGCTTTCTCCTTCAGAAATCAGCTTACAACCTCTCCAAAAAATGTGGGAAAGCCGTCAGAATAAAAATTTACAAACCAGCCATTTGTGGTGCTGGCATGGTTTCCTTCTGGCATTTAGATCAGTCCAAGAAATAAATTTTTTAAATAGTTCCTCCAATAGAATCCTTCCCATATTTTCAGCTCTGAGAATTCACAAGGATTCAAGTTGAGTTACACTGACTCTGGAGCCAGCAGCTTCTAAGAGTACAAAAATCACCCCAGAAAATAATGGAGGGGGGGTGCTGAGGGAAGTCCATGCATCCCTCAGCTCTCAATCTTGCCTGAAAAAACCCCAAATGAGCATACAGCCAGAGTGCACCATGTTTTTGCTCTCCTTATGGCAATAGCTGCGCCCTTGTTCCAATTTATCTTAAATGGATTCAGAGCCCAGAAAGGGGACAAAAATATGAATTAGTTTTTGTTCTTCCTTTTAGCACAGAAGAACTGATAAAGACTTAGAATCTGCTATCATATGCTCTGGACCTTCACCAAATCCTTTGCTGTCTTCTCCCACTGAGACCTGCCTAAGTGTCCCTAGGCTGATGCCTTGAGAAACCAGACGCAACAGCAGGCATGATTCTTCATTCTCCTTTGATCATGGCTGCAGGATTCTATCTCCAAACATTGATTTCCTTCTCCTCTTCCAGGCTCAAGGAAGAGGACAAACAGAGACTCTGGCTGCTGTCGAATGTTAAGTAACTGGAATGTTAAGTAACTGGAAGAGTGGGCCATGCCCTTGGAGAAGATCAGGACACACGGGAGCCTGACCCACAGTTCAGAGGAAAAGAATTCCCAGAAGAGCATCCCACCAGCGCAGCTGTGTTGCTGGAGCCCAAACTGGAGCTCAGCTGTGTTATTTACCCTACGAGGTCTCAGCTGTCAACCTGGCCTGGCATCATGACAGCCTACGGCACAAATGCCCTCAGCCAGCTGCTTGGCTCAGTGTACAATTCTCTCTTTTTAAATGAGATTAGCCTTGGTGAAATGTGCTAGCTCAATGGGCATGCTGATCTAAGTCCTCTGTTTGTTCGGGCTGCAGCAGATACAACGATCACTTTAAAAAAAAAAAAAAGATGCAATTTTAAAAGATGCCATGAATTTGCCTGAGCTCCTGCAGTTGCTCACTCATCACAGGATGAAGAGGGTCTTCTTACAGATCCACTGAGAACTGAGGACTGGAAAGGATGAATCTTGAAACTGTGGTAAGTATATAAACTTAGCCACCTACCTCCTTGAGACTAATGTGAAGGATCTACTTGCCAACAAAAAAAACCCAACAGATGATTCCGGCTTCCTATCCATTTCAGTCATCAGACACATCTGCTGCCACCAAAATTTTTAAAAAAGAAGGAGGGGATATGTTAAATATTGGGGGTGATACGAGGGGGCCAGTAACACCGAGGTACTGCCATAAGTATGGATAAGCAAAATATGTTTTGGTTATGCTTAAAAAAAAAATAAATGAAAGCCTATAAAGTTAAAGTTGAAACAGTTGAAGTCCTATGTTCACTGTAAGGATGTCAAACGTTATTGCCATGAATAAGCAATTCTTTGTTTAGAATGCCTTTTTAAGCAGAAAGATGAAGATTTGAGTCACCGTGTTTCACAGACACTTTCCACAGCACAAAGCTACCAAAGCGACAGAGCACAACCAGCTCCCGTGGCTAGGAAGTGACAAATGCGCCTCAGTGCGCTGTACCGATGATGTGCGGAGCAGGTCTCCAACTGCACACAGCGGGGCCATTATCGTGTGTTGTCACCGTGTGCCATTAAGAGGTCTTTAACCTGCCGATCGCCGCCGCGATACGCGGCTCCTGCCGGGGATCTGCTGAGTAACAGGCCGGGGAGCTGCCAAAACCTCCAGCTCCCGGGGTCGCCTGAAAAACACGGCCGGGCTGCCCGTCAGGCAATCGCGGCAACTCAATTAATGCATCTGGGTCAGGAAAATGGTTTGCGGGAGCCCGAGCCCGGTTACGAAACGCGGGTACCGCGGCCGGGGTGAGAGCAGGTACCGGGGGCTGGGGGCGGCATCCCCCGAGCGGGGACACGCTCCAGCACT
>VXBB01015281.1:131371-171955 GCA_013399915.1 Illadopsis cleaveri
TCTCCTCTCCTCTCCTCCCACTCCATTTTCTGATATCCTGCCTCGAAGGAGGCTACTCTATGGACATCTTCCCCTTTTATTGCTTTTGAACACCCTCACCGCCCTCCTCTTTGCCCTGCAGTCTCCCCTGCTGTCTTGGCTGCAGGTGAAACCCATGGCAGAGTGAGCAGCCTGGGCAAGGAGATGAGGTCCTGTCCATGTGCCATTGTCCCCAGCACAGAGCATGGCTGGCAAGCCCTGGTGCCACTGTCACTGTCACCTGAGGCACAAAGGGTGCCTGCATTGCTGGCCTGTCATGCTGGGCCTGCTGCATCCAGGCCCAGACTGGAGATACACAGATTTTTAATTAATAGGTAATCAACCGGGGCTTTCCTTTTGAGGGATGCATAGTGGAGGCTGATAAAATTTTTATTGATTTATTGCCTTTGAAATGTGTGATGTCCACATTTGTTCTTAATTGTATGTATTTGTTAAAATTTCTTCTTTTTCTGGACAACCCCTAGAAATATACCTGCATTAGGAACTGAGATAAATAGTTTATTGGCTCATTTGAAATATTTTTAATGATGTCACTTGTATTCAACACTCAATTTCATATTGCAAAAGAAGACATAAAAACGGGGCTGCATAAACCTCACCACAACAACACACTGTGGAAACAACCTCTGTTTTGATGCAGGATTTGGTATTTAGTGCCTGGATAACATTACTGACCTTCAGAGCTTTGCTGTAGTTGGTAAAGTAGTATCAAATAAAATACAAAGTTCTACATTTGCTTTCTCCTGAAGATTTTTCTGTCAAACTGGGTCAACTTCTAAGTAAAGCAGGAGATCATTTTTGTCTGTCAGCACTGCAAAACTAGCCTGGTATTTGAAAATTACTTGTATGGTTGAAAATTATGTGGACTCTGGCTTTGGCAGGCAGTATTATTTAAGATCTAATGGTATATAATTCAAAACCTGAACCTTTCTCCTTTGCTGAGCTTACCATTATTTTAGCAAATGTTTGTTTTGGTGGGGTCTTGGGGGTTATATGAGCAAATGAAAGCTCCATAATAATATTTTTCCAATATTGAAAATAAAAAAAAAAAATAAGCCAACATCCCTCCAGTTTTTTAAGCAGTAGCATTTGCCACCTTTATAAAAATTCTATTATAGGCATGGAAACAGATCATAAAACTGCTATGCCCAGATCTGCAGGGGAATCAAACAGATGGCAGATCCCACTGCAGTTTGGATGAAGATTTCGTAGCTAGATAGGCAAGAAAATAGTCAAGGTCAGGGATGAGGTGAAAACCATGCCCAGATTTTCTTCAGCTAGGAGCATGTAAAGCCCTCTCACACATTTCCAGGAAATGCACCAAACCTAAAAGTTTTTTCACAATGAGGAGCAAATGCCCTTAGTGTAAGACAATATAACAACAGGGAAACAATGTGCTTGCTTAACTGTCATTTTTTAAATTAAAATTAAAACTAAAACTATTTTTTCCAAATTTATGTGTTTTGTGCTAGTGTATATTTTTAAAATTCAGTTAAATCTGCAGGTGGTCATACACCAGATTGTAAATAATATTATTTGTGAATTTTGGCAACCAAAATGTTTCTCAAATAATGGTTATTGTTAGTCAGTTAGTTCTGGGACCAACATGCATCTAGAGCTCTTGGCAGATTATTTTTTTCCTCCGTGCTTCTGTCTTTTATGCCCTCACAAATGTCTGAATTGAGAAGTTATGGCTTTAAATGGAAAATTTCCTCCCTGATTTGTTGAGTTCTTTTAAAAACAAAAACCCCAAGCAATCTAGTTTGTGATATACATCAGGCTCAGCTACACAGATCTGGAGGCTGTATTTCTCTCTTGTTTATGTTGTTAGTCTGGTTTTAGTTAATTTTCATTTCCAGATGTCTCTTGTGCATGTTAGGTTGGTTGTTTTTTTTTTTCCTTGTGGTTAGCAGGATGTAAATTACCTTGGTAGGACAGAGCTGTTTGCTCTGTTTTACTTGTTTAATTTCTGGATATGTTTTATTGAGCCTGATCCCTCATCATCACAAAATAGATTTTTACTGGCTTAGAACATAGATTCTACTACAGTTTTTACTGGCATGAAATATGCACAACTCAGTGAAGAATCACACTTGCAGTCTGAGTGCTTGTTTTTTTCTGTCATTAAAAGGGCACAAAGACCTGCTCTGGCAAGGACTGTGTTCAGCTCTCAGAGCCCTGAGGAGCACAAGGACTCCAGCTAGCCTTGCTGAAAGAACAAAGCTGAGGGTGCTGCTATGAGGGCTGACTCCTGCCTGCTAGGTTCGGATATCACCTAAGAGCAAACAGTGCTGGGTGGCTTCATGTTTAGTATCTACCTTCTGTGAGAGGTAAAGGTTTTGGTTTTACTCATTTTTAGTGAAGAGGTGCTGTAGGGCAGCAGCTTTAGACCTGCAGTGGGGTCTCTGCCAAGCAAATCACTCCTGCACTGCATCCTCTTCTGCTGAATCACTTCTTGTCCTGAGCTTTCCCTCTGAGGGAGAAAAGAACAGTGCCAGTGTCCAGGCAGCTCCTCCAGTGTTTTCCCTGCAGGAGTGTGTGAAGAGGGGTGTTTGGGGTGCAGTGGTATCTCTTGTGCCTTAGTGGATTTGAGCAGATCCCCACAACATTTCTTCAATTACAGGGGGATCAGGTGCCTTTGTGTGTGGGTGTTGCTGGGTTATATAAGGCCACTGCAGCAATCAAATACTTCCTACTGCTTTCCCAAAGAGCTGCTGCAGGGAAACTCACACCTTGCACGCAGGGATGGCAGGGCACCTTGTGCTGTTTGCTGGAGGCTTTAAGAACTTAAAGAGGTAAGATCCAGCAATCTTAAAAAAAAGCCTGAGAACTGGTCCTCCAGGAAGAAAATCTGAGTGGCAGGGAGATCCCCAGGCTTATTCTGTGCTGCCATTTCCCCACTGGTAGCACAGGGGTAACTAAAATTCAGCTCCAGGCCATTAAAAAGAATAGAAATGCTTCTAAAATTTTCCAAAGCTTAAAAAAAATACACAGAGTCATTTCTACTGCTTCTCTAACGAGAAAAAAAAGGCCCTGATTTAAGGGACTGCTCTTTGTAGTTGCCGTCTCCAGACAGTCCTTGGTGGGACAAATCAACTTACTGCAACATTTGCTTAATTTAGGGACCAGATGCAAGTGCATTTAGGGCACCTTCCTCCTGCTGACCAGCTCTCATGAACACAGGTGGAGAGGAGCAGTCACAGAGCACAAACCAACAACCAGCAGCACAGATGCACACACCAACTGTTGTCACTGAGGTCACATATTAATGGTTACTCAGACTTGCACTGACACACACACTATTTTTGGCTCTGTGCTAGTCAGCCGAGGTCCTGAGCTCCTGCTGATCAAGGATCACGAAGGAGACGATGCAGCAAATGAGATTTGTATGCTGAAAGTCGCTCGTGCTTTGAGAGCCTGCCAAAAATAATGTTTCAGAGGGCATGTATAACACTGCCAAAATCAAGCTGATGAATGGCTGTATCATTGAATTTGGATGCAGGATGAGGGTCAAGTTCGGAACAGTCTAGCAATAGGCCATTCATGCAATCTAAGCAGGATGGGATCAGGGCATTTTGTAATCAACACTTATTAAAGACCTGTTTTATTCCAAAGTGCAGTAGAAAGAGGGCAGAGAGAAATTAAGTCTGGAAGGTAGATGACAAGGGAAGTTTAGGGCTGTATCATGCCAGGCTTATCTGATTTTTTGGGAGTTTCCTCTAGTTAGGCATAATAAAACAAAAAAAAGGAAATGCTGATAGTCTCTTCAGAAACCTGTACACATCCAGGACTGTATTCTGCAACACTGGTGTTCAGTCTTTTCTTGCAGTAGAGTTGTTCATGGTTAATATTAATTCAAAACACGGGAATAAGATGTCTGTAGATTAAATGCTGCATGCTTTTTTGCCTGAAGATGTGAGGAGCTTGAATTTAAAAAATGAGGCTTAGCTCTGAAAGCCTGGCATTTAATTTTTTATTGAGGAATTTTATCTCCCTGGGTAACATGCAGGTGGTACAGCAAGAAGTGCATCACTTTTTCCTATCTAGAGAAAGGTGGTGAAGAAAAGCACAGATCAGGCACAGAGAGTGTCAGGTCTTGACTGAATACCCTCCTCTCTTAGCTTTTGCTTTTCAATTCATTTACATTTTTCTCTTTAACCAGTAGGTACCTTCCCATTGGTTTTGCTTGAAGGAGCTTTTTTTTATGACAAGGTACTTTGTATTGAAGCCAGTTTTAATCAGTTTTATAGTCAAGGACCTTGTGACCAAGAAGAATATCATGTTCAGGTCCATTATGGCAACTGCTGAGAGGAAAACTGAGGGGTAACATCAGAGACAATGCTGCTTAAAATAACCACCAACCACAGTTCTGCTAATTGCTATTAGCTTATGAAAAGTGCAATATCATTTCTAGCACATGCAAACAACAGCACATGGAGGTGTGCTGGGAATGTCATGGACAATTCAATTGAAGTAACTGGAGGTGTGGTGATTGTTGCTATGACCTTCTGTGGGTTTTGTGACCTCGGTGGGATCCCATACCTCAGTCATGAGCTCCTGGAGTGACAAAGAGCCACTTCCAATCCACAGAAAAAGGCCCAGTCCATGGTGTGGAATTTTATCCAGATGGGAACATAACAGAGAGATGACTAAGAAAACCACTTAATGTAAATTAGTTGTTTGTGCCTAGAAATCTCATGTGAGAGAGCTCTTGATGCACATGGTTCAATGGAAGACAGAAAACAATAAGAGAATAACAAACGTGTAATTAAATAGAGTTTACAGCTGAGGCTATCTATCCAAAATCATCTGCTCAGTGTTGCCATAATACCTAGTGATGAACAAATCCACCCCATTGTATCTGGACATATTGGTTTAATAGATATTTGTCAGTTCTACATCTATGCTTAGGTTCCTAAATGACTCGTATGAGGCAAATTAAATCTCACAGCAGAATATTACATTAGAAACATTAGCTAAGCCTTACAGACCCGAATAATTGCAGAGCTATTCCAAGTCACGAGTGATGATTTATACCTATCCTTTTATTAATTTAGTGCCTGCCCCTAAATTGGAGAATTGCTCTTCAGGAAAAATGTCTCAGTTAAAATAAGGACTGAACTCCAGAAGACAGAGGACTTGGATTCAAGTTAGCAAAGAGAGTAATAAGGATTGAAGAGTTGCAAGTGATGTATTAGTTTGCAGTTTGAATTCAGCTCCAGCAGAAATCTTGCCAAGACACCCAATTCTCTTTCCACACTTATCTCTGGACAGCAGGGCTGGGTGCTGTCCATTTCATCCAGACAGGAGTCAGGTTTTGAACTATGCACTAAATAGTTATCAGTGTCTCCCTCTCCCCACCAACAAGTCCATCTCAGTGATCTTTAAGGTCAAAGCTAGAGTGGGGCAGTGCACAGAAAGAGTTTTTTACTTAGCTGCACCCTTCTGCCCAGCTTCTGCTCGGGCATCTCATCCTGTGCTCCTGCTCAGGACCACAAACACCTTGATTCTGGTCAAGGACTTCACCACTTCTCAAGGATTCCTCCTCTTCCTCACCACTGCCAGGCACCTATTTCATGGGTCTGGACTAAAAGTGCTGCCTGCTTCGTTCCCTGATCTCTCTGTGCTTCCTCACACTCTCCCAAACACCCCCTGCTCACACAGTGAGGGTTAAACCATATTGGTGCCAATTCCTGCAGCATGGATTTGTCCTTGCACAAGCACTGATGGACAGCCCCTCTCCACATTTCCCTGTGAACAAACAGTGGCCATTCAAATGTTTGCTTAAACACAAATGGATTTAAGCCTGGCTGAGCAGGATCTCTGTCTGCTTAGGCACAAATATTTGATGGGATCTTTCTCCATCATTTTCCCAGCTAATTTCCAGCTTTATACTTAACTGATTATCTAATTGATGACTCACTGTCTGTGTCCATGATCAAGAAACAGTGATTGTCTCTAGAGGGAACTTTATTTCATTCTCCCAGGCCACACTGAGGATGATGATGTTGCAAAGCCCAGAGGGTGAAGGTCGGCCTTCACAGGAGGGTGGAGGAATAGGTGGCTGTACTTTCATTAGACAAAGAGCTCACATTTTTAAAGGTCAGATCTCTCATCTTCAATTTCCTAGCTACAATCCAGCCAGTGCTTTGAAATGCATTGCTGCTCTAGTTGTAAATAACAAAACCTAAATTTAGGCCAGTTTATGAAGCAGCACTCAACCCTATAGCTTTCATGGCATCTCCTCTTTTGAGACCTCTAAAAAGCAAATTTATCCCAGGAGATGCTGCCTTACAACAGCACCTTCCAATCTCTTAGAATCTGAGATTGGAAGTGAACACCTTGGCAATGGCAAAAAGTGCTTTGTGTTTGGAGAGCAGCAAGTTAAATGTCTAGCCTGAATCCATTTTTCCTGCGTCAGCTGAGCAGCAGTGCTAAAAAGAGCCCAAAACACCAACAGCTTGCCTGCTTTTATGAATTCAGGTTGCCCTAATTTATAGGGCTGTGTGTGGATATGTATGAGCAGCTACTGTGGGTGAATGGGGAAAAGAACTCCACCTAGAAAAACTGGAGTGTGTTTTTGGGCTGGTACTGGCTTAGAGGGACATTGGCAGAGGTTGGTTAATGCAGCTGCAAAAAGTGGCTCACACATCAGAAAACAGAACTGTGATGCATTTGGAGGAGCCAGCTGTGCTTTATGAATAGGGGAGTGGGTAGTGCTGCTGGTCAGAGTAAAGCTGTACATGCTGTATATGGATAAGGTGGAAGAAGATCTACATGCATAGACTTGCCTTTGCCATGTTAGGCAGACTTGTCTTTGGAATGGTCTAACCTAACCAGCTCAGTGGCCTTTTTTACAGAATTTATCAGACTGAATAATAGAGCAAACGTAAATTGAAAGCAAGCATGCTACTTAGTTTATTTACAAAGCTAATAAAAATGCAAAAAATACAGTAATCAAATTATGTTCTCAAGTAAAAATGAATCAATAGATTAATAGCTTGAAAGTGCTTCCGTACCAAATTAACACAATAAGCAATCAAATCAAATGATGAGGCTGTCACTTTCCCTCTCAGTCCTTGTCGCTAATGAAGTTATGCTAAGGGAATCAGGGGAAGAGTTGTTTTCACACCACAAGTGTCTGGCATCCAACCCAAAACACTCCTTTCACTTGTCTGGGGAGCAGCACAGGTCACATCACCTCTTTGGTCTGGGCTTTGACCCTTACCAAGCAAGAATGAGAGGGGTGAGCAATATTCCTCTTTCAACATAAGCAGTGCTCAGCTATCCAGGTGTAAACAGTGACTCTTGCCACAACATTTTTTTTGAAGTCCTGTGGCTGTTTCAGGGAGATGGGTCATTACCAGTTCCCCTGTCCATGCACACAGTTTGTGGGATAGTAGGTGCACCCTCTAGCTCAGGTGGAATTGCTAAATACTGCATGTTGGCAGCTTTAGAACAGCTTTTGTCCTCAGCAGAACTTCCTGACTAACTCAGCAGCAGGCTGACATCATTTATTTTTATGAAGCTCAGAAAGGTTTTTCTCCTTGAGCTGTACACAAACATTCATTTGTAACTGGGGGAGGAGGGTGACAGGGGGAAGAGAGAATATACATGGACAAAGTCAACCTGGAAGTGGAGCAATCCAGTGAGGAGCCTGCAGCTGTGTCTGGGAGCTGAGCAAGTGCACTCTGGCCTGTGCTGGACCATTCCCAGGAGCCAGGATGGTGCCCACTGGCCCAGGCTGGATCATGCCGAATCCCTGGACTAGAACTGCTCAGATGCCACTTGACTCACTGCTGCTGACACACAAATGAACAGGAGGCAATATGGAAAAATAGAGAGAACTGGAGAAGGTATTGCTCAACAATGCCCATGTAAATGTGCACTAGGAGAGGTTGTGCTTTCTGATGACCACAGATTTCCCTTCCTGAAACAAAACTGGACCCCACTGAGTGCTGAGGACAAGAAGGGCTGGATTTATCCTCTATAGGGCGATGCTGAGAAGAACATTTCTGGATGTTTCTGTCACTAAAATATCTCACTAGGAGAGTACAAAGGCAGATACTAGTGAGTTTATCAAAAGAAAGAGCTTTCAACCCATCAGGGAGCAACAATGTGCTGTCCAAGGAATATGAAGATAAGCTACTCTAATTTCATGCTGTGTTATTTTATTCCATAAGACAAACTATTACTTGCTTTCATAAATTTATAACGATGACCATACAAATTATGGTTTGATGTCACAGTCAGTCTCTTGGCTTAGCCAGCAGGGGAGAGGAAAAGGTAATTGCAAAATGTACAATGACAATAAAACAGTAAAGCTAGGTGGTTATGTTAGCCATTATTTCTGATGTGTGAATGTTTCCACTACAGCTAATTTTCCAGAGGAAATTGGAAATTTCTTTTAAAGAAAAATCCTTCCTGGAATCCTAATAAGGGCCAGAGGAAATGGATGGTGAAGCCTCATGGCAAGTTGAGTGAGCAGCATGAATGAGCAGTAGCAGGGAAGTTTGCTGGGATGTCATCTGCTGCTTCCTGACAGCTTCAAGGAGAGGATGTCAGCCAAGGATCATCTGTGATGAGAGCAGGCATCATCCTGGTGGTCCTTGCTGGGGAAGTAGTTGGAATATTGCAGTCTTCAGATATGCAATAAATGAACAATGCAAGAAATCAGTTCAACAACTCCTCTGAGCAGATCAACACCAGCAACAAGAAGAAATTTCTAGCAGATAGTGAGAGGAAAGCCCCCACATCAGATCTGTGTGGGTGGTTAGCAGGAGTGCAGTGTCCTGCTTCTTTTGGGTATTGTTCTAAAATGTTGGGAAGTCACTGAGGATAACCTCTCTGGGACCAATGGCATTGACTGCAGAACCTCTTTAAAGTGAAGGTGAGGCAACAGAAGGTGGGCTGGTACAAAATAAAATGTTCTAGGGCATTCTGACTGTTGAAGTAGGTGCTTGTTTAACATGGCTGGGAATACTGTTATTAAAATAAATATTTGTTGCTAAGATACCCTGTTAGTTCAATAGCCTTGAGATCTAGTTTGTGTCATTTGACTGGAGGTGCAGATATTTTATAGATATGTCATTGCAGTGATTGCAGGCAGACCTAGGAGGCAGGGAGGGAACTCCTCAAACACTAATAAGAAATAAAACAGCTGTTAGCAGCAGCTCTGACCTTCAGGGCAAAGCTATCCTTGGAAAGCCAGCAGCTTGCTGAGTGGGAGGAAGAGCAAGAAGGAAAACAATGGTAAGAGAGAAGGTAGAAAAGGAGCAGGATGAGCCACAAGGGAAAGGGGGCAAACTGCCTTATAAATGCCATCTCATTTAGGCTTTGTTCACATCAGCCTGTGAGGAGAAGGAGCAGAGGCAGAACCTGGAGTAAGAGGGGTGGTCTTCTGGCAGCCAGAATTCCTCACCCTTACTACAGGACATTGAGTCTGCCCCTGGACTTGTCCCATGAGCTGAGGTCCAGTCAGTGACTGGAGCACCTTAGATATGTACATACTACTGCACTGTGTCTTCTAGAGTGGGCATTGTCCAAGCATAAACAAGCACCCAGATATTTGGTTCTTCATCCAGAGGGTGGTTGGGCACTGGCATAGTCTTCCCAGGGTGGCGGCCAAAGCTCCAAGCCTGACAGAGCTCAAGAAGTGTTTGGACAGCTCTGTTAGGCACATGGTGGGACTCTTGGAGCTGTCCTGTGTGGGGACAGGAGTTGGATTTTGATGATCCCTGTGGGTCCCTTCCAACTCAGAATATTCTATGATCTAATTTAGGTCAGCATCAGCCTGCTTCTCGGGTCTCTAGCCCATGGTATAAAAACATTTCTTCCAGCCTTCCTAAAGAAAATTCTCTTTAGAGAATTTAGAGAGGGCAGAAGGCATCCCTAGAAGCTTCCAGATATTAATTCAGCATCTTTGATCATCTCTCTTTCTCTCCATTGATAATTTAAGAAATGAGTAGGAAATGCTGGATGACTCATTCCACCAGAGGTACTGCTTTTCTGAGAAGGATCAGCAGCTTTTTAGAGAAAAGGCAGTGGCATTAGCTCATCTTTTTCTTCATCTGCCATCTCACCATATAATAAGACTAGGGGGTGGAAAATGTGCCTTGAATGAAAACAGCTTTGACTTGGTGCTTTCCTCAGCCCAAGAAGATCTGGTTTTGTCTGATATGAGAGCATGGAGGGGAGCCAGGGGGGAGCATGAGGAATCCTCTGTCCCTCCTGTTGGCAGGGGATCCCTCTGCAATCCTTACAGGGGTCTGGCTCCCAAAGCTCACAGGGCTCAGCAGGAGAGTTAGCAAGAGGGAGTCTGAGTCTCATTTGGGAAGCAGCAGGAGGCTCTGTTCCCTGTTCTCTGTTCCCTGTTCTCTGTTCAGTAATAAGAAACGTAGTCACCAAGCAGGACTCAGAGTGTTTTGGGACAAAGCACTGACTGCCCTTAACTGGAGAAATTTTGCTCTTGCCCCTTCTGCATCTGGCTCCATCACTTTCACCTTTCAACCAGAGCCTGGTCAGGGTAATCAGAGATACTCTTTGCATGTTCAGGTGTCTATCAGAACAGGTCCTGGGGTTGTACTGTCCCTGCTCACACAGCTGAGCACCAGAAATGCCCCAGTCTGTGGATCTCCTTAACAGCAAGCACAGGAAAGCTTGGAAAAACCATCACCCCTCCCTTGCTAGAGACTGACTGAAAAGGGAAAGCACAAAAGAGAAAGCACCAGGGTTGAGTCCTGGCTTCAGCCACTGAAGTCCTGGGGCAATGCTGGCCCACAGAGGAAATTTACCACATATTCTCCCCACTTTTTGGTGCTTTAGCAGATGATCTTAACATCTGTATTTCTCAAGTCAATGTATACAATTTCATTACAAAGGGTTTTGTGAGATGGTAACCCTTGCTGTGGCAGTTTAAGATGTTATTGCCTCCAGCTGTCTGCTCTGTCCCTCTGCTCAAAGTCACGACCTTTTAAGAGTCAGCAGAAGGAGATGTGCACCCACCTACATCTGCTCCCATTCCCAATCCTGCACATTAAAGCCTTCAACTAATGCCATGGATAAAAATTTGGAGCCACCAAAGAAGAGGTGACATTTCCTTCACCTCACATTGCTAAGGGGATGATAACCTTTGCAACTGGGAGTGAGTGACAGCTGGATCTGGTCACACATTAAAGCAGTTTCTCAAGTTTCTCAAAGCTCATGCGTGGCACTCGGAAGCTCTGCTGGCCCTAGAAGGATTTTTCTTGCACAGTAATGCAGGTACAGTGATTTGGGAAACACAGTTTTTTCTTGGGTGTGTAACTGTATCACCATTTCTGCTCTCTGTGCTCCTAAAGAAAGCAGAGCTATATTTTATGAGCAAGCCAAACTATCCCAGAGAACACAAACTCTCGCCAGAGTAGCTGGATCTGCACCAGAGGCTTCTGCTGACACAGTTAAGACAGTCAAGGATTATTCTGCTTTTCTCCCCTATCAAGCCACCAGGCTGGAAAATATCTGTTGTAGAGAGAGGAATAAAAGCAATCACAATAGTTTGTCTTTTCTGTGGTGCTCCAATTTAAACAGGATCACATGGGCAGCATCCGTGGGTGCAGCTTTACTGCAGAGATCGATTTCAGCGCCCTGAAGAATTTGATCAGTGGTAATGTAGTGTGGCTTTAAAATTAGAAAGGCCAAATGCAGCCAGGCTCTGTCTGCACAGCTTCTGCTTTGGTGGCTGGGGCCACCAGCCTGTTCATGTGAGGCCAGAAACCTGCCACAGGTGCCCCATGGCCAGCCTTTGAAAACAAAATACTGGGTGTGCACATGAAGAGGAGCACACAGTTACATGAGGCTGCTGTGCTGTCTGCTTGTGTAACCATTTTTTACTCACAGAGGAGTGATTCTGGCAGAGTATAAATTCTGCCATAACAGTTCTGAGAGCAGTGCTGAAGGAGAAATATGTGGTTTAGCAGGGATGGCTAGTGAAGCACTTATGTCACCTCCTCGCAGGGTGATGGAAATATTGTATTATTACCAACCTATCCTAGGAAATGGAAGCCCTCCATCATTTCCCTTGTCCCTGTGCTTTAATAATGAGAGTGGTGAACCATATGGTGTCCTCTACAGGCTAAGAATCTGTGGACAAATTACTAAATTACTAAATTCATTAAAGCCAAGCAGATAAAATCTTGGTCCTACTCACTTCAGTGGGGTCTGGATTTTACTTTATGTTCACAAACTTTCCCATGTGTCCTTTTGTACTGTGTTCTGCTCCTGTGTAATAGTTAACTCATTTCCCTGTATTAATGTTTAACATAGATTTTTTTTCTTAAAAAGTAGAACTAATTGATTCTAGCTCTGCCCTGAGTTGCTGGTAACTGAACCATACTTCCTTTGCAGAGGGGTGATGCATGGGAATGTTATTATCTGACCCTGGGACTGAGGGGCAAAGAATCCACTGTGTCATTGTCCACCATTCCTGGAGCTGTTTAAAGCAGCCAGCAGCACTGGAATGTTCCTCCATTCCCCACTGGTGGTAATCTGTGCTCACCTTCCAAAGGATGAAGAACAACCCATTTTGCTGACCAGTGGAGACGATGTTCAAAGACAGCCACTTTCTCATCTTGCTTCTCCTGTAATTCCTCAGTAGCCTTGGGCATTTCACTTATTGTCCCTCCCCTTTTTCTCATATTTATAAACGAGGGACAATATTTATACAGTTAATTACTGTTCAGGCACTGCTCTGAAATAAATGTATGGTGTGAGTTCTAGGTGTAATTTAATTATTGAATTTCAGAAGTATTTGATTCTATGGGTTATTTTTACCTGTTTTTTCTTAGTGTATATAGAAAACATACCTATTTCTTTCAGTCTGCAGAAGTCTGTGTTAATGGCAAAAGGTATCTATGACTTGAAGCTGGGTGTTACAGAAATATGAGACTTTCTGGATGCCTAGAAACCAGAGGAATGTTTGCATCATCTTCTATACCCACTACTGCACCTTCTTTCCTCCTGTCTCCTCCCTTCCTTTCTTTGCACTGAATGGTGTGGTTTTCTCACCAGTTGCTACATTAAACCTACCTGGAGATTCTGCCTATCTGGATCCAGCTTGGTCTTAAGATTAACCTGCCCACAATCTTATCTTCAAAACTCACTAAATTTCTGTCTTCTCAACTCATGACAATTTCTTAATTTCTTTTCAAGCTAAGAAAAATAAATTCTGCTTTTTTAATGATTTATGACTGAAAACCTTTGGGGATTTGGCTGAACTCTATGTGGAGAGCTCAAATTGATGGTTTGTGTGTTGTCAGATATGTCATGGTTTGGCTGAATGGATGTTGCTTGGTCTCTGGCTTCACCAACCCATGACATCGATTTTGTGTGTGTGTGTGCTCATGGAAAGAGACTTGCACTTCTCCCAGTTTTGTCCTGCTCCCTCAGGAACTTTGAGAAAAATCAGTGCCTGTGCTGCAGAGACCATAGGGACCACCACTGAGGGAACTGTATTTGTTGGATTCCCCATGTATTTCCTGTATTCCCCATTGTCATTATCATACATCCCCTGCCTGATGTGTGCTGGGTTGTTTCCATGGTCTAGAGAAGAGCAGTACTTACTCTGTGGAGAATTCAGAAGGACCTCATTCCCCAGCAGACAGGGACAACAGGGTCCTAATATCTGTAGCCAGTTAAAAGGAAAAAACCCAAACCCTTATACTCCAAAAGTCATAGGGAGGATTTAGGGGAATGGATGAGAGTTGCATGCTCAGCTGCTCATCTTTAAAATCTGATAGGATCAATGTTCAGACAGCAAAAAGCTGTAATAAGTTTTTCTACTAGATATTTCTCTTCTACAGACAGTTTAGGTGAGTCTACAGAGGCTAGCTCAAGAAATGCCCATAATTTCTCAAATTCTCCAATCTGTGTGCTGCCAATAACTCTATGCTGGGAGTACTGGGTAATATATGAAAGGCTCAGTGAGCACCCTCTGCCAGACAAATAGCACAGCTGCTGCAAATGAATCTGAGGAAATGGAGACCAGTGTGTTTATGCCAGAGTGGAGGGAGGACCAGGAGTCTCCTCAGGCTCTCTTCTAACCCAGCTGTTGCCCCTGAGATCCCCCTGCCTCAGAGGAGACACGATTCTGGATGCTTTAAACCCATGGCCTGAGGCAGTATCTTTTTCCAGAGGAGCTATAGGAAGAAAATAAAAACATAGAAAATTAGGGAGCAACACAGAGGCATGAACGAGCTCCTCAGGCCTAGTCCCTGAGGAATAGGCCAGAGAGGCAGACCCAGAAAAAATGACCATTGCTCCACCCTTGTTCTGATTTATGCACAAAGCCAAAAGTCAGTTATTTTCCTGTGGAAAAAAAAACAAAAACAAAACCTGTACAATATTTTTTGTTCCAGAAAAGCCAAAATACCTGGAAGGGGCTTTATTCTCTCCACTGGAGGGGTGGTTCTGAGCAGGCTGAGAATGGCAAGACTGGGGAGAGGAAAAGTCTTCAAGTATATAGGAGCAAAAATGAAGAGAACTGATGGCAGCCAGCATGGCCCTAAGCTTGTTAGGAGAAATGTATGGAAAAGACAAGAACAAATCAGGAGACAGAAATAGCTGTATGCTGTACTCAGTAGCTACAGAAAAAACCCCAATACTTTGAAACAGTAAAGCTCCTGTCTTGCTGGTAAGATGAAACCAAACAAAAGGCTTTTCCACTAGAAAATGAAGGAATAACCTGTTGAGAAGAGGATGTCTTGCATGTAATTGTATTTTTTTCTTGGCATGACAGCTACTGTGTTGAGTCTTGAGGTATGAAGCATGTTGCAGTAGGACAAACAGTTAAATGGGTCTGAATAACTAAGCACATCTGAACAGAAAGGAAGGAGTGCTGGAGACTGAGAAATGGAAAATTGTCATTCCACAGAGAAAAGGGTTTGAGTAACAGTGACAGTGACTCTTTATACATTCCCAGCATGTCCATGCAGCAGCTACAGCAGTAATGTAGTAATCAGTTAGAGTCAGGGTGCATTTGAGCTGTTACAAAATACATGGTTTGATTTGGTTCCATACCACAGCTCTTCTTCTATTGCTGTTGTGGTTTTCCATCAATATATAATATTCTGCCTAACTGTATTTTAATAGCACACTCTGGGCAGCTCTGTGCTCTGCTGAAAACAAAATATTTAAACAAAGGACTGTGAATTTTTAACCCATTCATATTTTATGGCTAAGTTTATTGGAACTTTTATAACACTCCAATAGTTTTCTGTAGAGGTCACAGTGGCCTTTTGCTAATAGGCAGTATAACAAGTTGGTCCATTATGACATGGACCATCTTCCAAAGTCTGAAATACGGCAGCTGAGAAGTAGAAAGGTAGAGACAACACCAGGGACTTTCCCAGAGACTTTTTAAGGGGTCAGACATTAATTATTTGTAACACAGGCAGAAATGTGCAGTGGTTATTGCTTCAGCTTCATACTGGTGCCTGAGTGGACTCATTCTCTGTTTGGCCTGAGCCTCAGCTGAGTTCAACATCACACAGAGATTGAGTCATGGGTCATTCCAGCTGGAGCACACTGTCCAGCCCACTTCCCAGACACCTTTGAACTGCTTTCTAGCCCTGAGCATGTAGAGGCTACACATGAAGAAAAATAAAGCCATTCATACTGGCATACTGAGGAAGCTTGGAAGACAAGCCCTGACTTTGGCTGCTCTGCCACTGCCATGGCAGAGCCACGAGCCTGTTCCAGCTCCTGCACAGCTGCTGATGCAAATGCCCAGCAACAAGGGGACCAAAAGCTATCATTAGCAGCACTTAAACACAGCAGTTGGGAAGCAGCACAGGGAAACACAAATCCTCTGATTGCAGGAAGCTGGGATAGAGTCCTAGCACCCTGGGAGAAAGCAAAACCTGTGTTCTAATATCCCTTTTCAGGACAAGCCAGGCTTTCAGCTGCTGTGGTGCCATGTGGCTGAGCATGACATTAGTAGGGAGGGTGTGAGACATCTCACTGAAGTCTCATCTCCAGCCTGAGCATACTTAGGTGAACATGTCATCTGCAGTTAAACAGGATACAAGCAAGACTCTGTGTCAGAATGTGTTCCTGGATGGCACAGTCATGGATGTGACCACCTGTCAGCTGTGCACATTTTGGGAATGTGGCAGCAGGTCTTTGTCAGCCGAGAGGACACATGACAGAACATCAAACTGTGATGCTGTAGATGTGCCTGAAGCATGACTAAGAAGGGATGTCCATAGACAAACTTGGCACATTCTAATTCAGGACAGGGCCAGACTTGTATCAAACCATGCAATGCCCCATTTAAAATAACTTTTAACTAATTTTTTAGTTTTTGGTAAACTTGAACTTCTGGTTTATGTGGATGTAGCTATATTTTTGCATGACAGCAGTTGTCCCTTCTATCTTCTTTGGGCTTTCCATTTTGTACTGATAAACACAAAGCAAAATCTCGTTAGTGTCTTCTGAAAATGGTTCACAGAGTTGTGGTTTCCATCAGAGCAGCTGATTTTGCATTCCAGGCTGGGTGAGCATCACCAAACCAGCACAGGGGCTTGGCACAACAATATTCACCACTTCCAAGATGATTTGCCTGTCAGGCATCCTTGTAAATGGCATCCTGCCCATGATAAGCAACTCTATCCTCATTATTCTCTCTTAAAAGCCTAACCCCCTTTCTGATTAATTCAGAAGGAGTGGATAAGGGCCCTGTCATTTTATATTGCTTAGTGCTTTTCATTACAAAAGACCATCATGGCATTTCACCAGGAACTTTCACATATTCAGTGTTTTGCCGTGGGATGAGGGGAGCTGGATTTTCAGCAGCAGCAAAACTTTTTGGCTGAAAGAGTGAAATTCTTGTTAGGTTTTTGTGAAGAAGTATATTGCCCCCAAAATATCACCCTTAATTTTAATCTTTGGGAAAGACTTGCTTCCTTGCCAGCCATCAGCTTTCTAAGGATAGGCTGTGGCTGTAGCAAAACCACTCATCTTACTCCTCTTGGGAGGCCACAGTATCTCTGCTGAAGCAATCAGTGATGAGAAGAGAAACAGGCCAGGGGCCTTCCCTCTCCCTGTACAATCATACATTACTCTGAACCCTGTGCACAGCAGCAGAATACCTCCTTTTCTGGGGCACAGTGTTAAAGAGCAGCATTCCCCTCCTCACTCCCAGCCTGCAGGGCCCTCCTGTCCCCAGGAGATGAGTGAGGAGCCAGCTGAGCACGGCTCTCCTGGGTGTATCCATTCCCCAGATATGGAATGGAGAGGACACTCGGGACTCAGCTCTCTTGTCCAAAGACAACTTGTGCTATTTCAGACACCCTCTGCTCTCCTGCAGATTTCTCTGGGGCTGAAGGAAAAGCAGGAGACCCACAATCTTCTGAAGAGCAAATGGGGTTCCCTAGAGTGTAAGACAGCACCAGAAGCCCATGATTAGGGAATAGATTCAGATGCTCCCCTTTGTCTCCACTCTCAGACACTTAAACAAACACCTATCCCCTCTACAGGTACCTGCAGGTGGAGTGAATGTCTCAGCTCCTGTTCTTGTCACTGGAGAACCATTTAGTAGGACCTGCAGAGCTGTGAATTCACCAGACACCCCATTTTAGGGAAGTCCTTTAGACCCTAATGACTACAGTGGCAGGATGGGTAAGTGTTTCATGTGTAGACAGCTATTCCAGCAATACCCAAATTTTGGAGTCTGGGTCTCGAGGCAAGTCCCATCCTCTGTGTCTGTGTCTGGAGTTCAGGTCCTTCTCACAAAGATAGCAGGTTGCTACAGTTGCATATAATTTGTTCTTCATCATTTTCCACTCCAGGGGAAAAAAATGGAGAATTAAATTTAAAAACAGAAGCATGCAAAAAAATTATGCTAAGAAACAAGTTGCGAAGTCAGACACTTGGAAATTAAAAGTTCTGTATGTAGAAGTCATTCTGCAAAACCTAATTCAGTTACCTTGTGAATATATTGCAATTTTCTACATTTTACAGCATTATAATTTTTTCGTATCCACCTCTCTCTTCATTTTGCATTTCAAATTATTTTCCCCCAATGTTTAATGATACATTATTAATATAAATATAGCAATACAAATGTATTACAAATATCTCTGTACAAAAATTGTATTTATTTAGGCTGCATAGCCAAGCACTTGAAAGCCAGGAAATGCCAGATGTACACACTGCAAGCACAGCGAGATACATTCTCTATCCCAGAAATCTTATGAATCAAATTAACACAAGGTGAACCATCTGCCACGGGGGTAGGATGGGAAGACAAAAATAATAGTGACCAGGACATGTTATATAACCTAGGTATGAGCACTGAGGGAAAATGAGTGATTGCCTTTGTTTTCTTCCAAGTGGTTTCAGGAGACCTCTCGGCCCTGATACTGTTGACATTCCTGGAATAATATCCTGCATATTGCACATATCCCTGGATCTTCTGAAATGGCATCATTAGGAGCAGTGTGCCTGTGGGGGCTCAGAGATGCCTTCCTCCAGTACTTGTTAACAGACACATTCCTGGTACCAGGAATTTGCAGTACTAAGTGGGAGTTCATCTAGCAGAAGTGCTGCAAGTAATAAAAAAAGGGTATTTCCTGTTACAGAACATGACTCTGGGCTCCAGGGTAAGGATAGCCCACCCTGAGCCCACTGAAAAGCCAGGGCCTTGCAGTGCAAATCCTGCCCTGAGTGGCCTCACATCACTGGGAGCTGGCACTTACTTAGATTAACCTTCTTCTTCATGTTCAGTGTTATTTTCAGGGGTGGATATCTGAGCATGGGTGTGTGCAACAACATTGAATGTTGTATGCAGAGCTGTGATCCCATTCTTGGGGTCCTTGTGTCTGAGTATTTCCTGCTGGCTCTAGTGACAGACAATGACACTGACACTGCCTACTGTCCCCATATGGGACACTTTAGACACTGAGGGCAGAAAAAGGAGGAGATAAAATAGAATTAGGTTCTCAATTTGATCTCCTTGCCAGTTGTTCCACCAGATCATTCCCTCTGGTACAATTCCTGGTCTCTGTGTGATGCCTCTGTTTTTATGCTCATACGAAAATATCTCAACAATGGGAATGTAGAAAGAGACAGTAATGTGATTCCATGCCCCTTTTGCTAGACTGGCTGCAGGCCACTCCTTTTCCCCAAATGCATTTTTCTCCAGCAGGCTCTGTAGAGCATCCCAGGCTGCTCTGTGCTACAGGTTTCTGATGAAGGTTCTGGTGGAAAGGCAGGCTCCTGAAGAACATTGGCTTTTCAAAAACTGTCTGGACTACTGGTTCACCAATCTGCCTGCTAATTTCAGATTCAGGTTTGTGCCTTTTCTGTGGGATCCAGGGGGATTTCCCAGCTTCTGGATCTGTGTGTGTGCCTCCTTCCCACTTCCAGACCGGAGGCTGAATCATGGCTTGGATATTTGTCACATCATTCCTGTCTCCACATTCCAAAAACCTTCATGAGCTGCCCAGAGAAAGAGCAGTGACACACTTTCCCTGTTCTTCTCTCTGAAAGGAGAGGAGAGCAGGCCTGCAGGGCTCACCACCATGGCCTGTGCTACCTGAGTAGCACCCTGTCATGAGCACTTCAAACTCTGCACAATCTGTTCTCAACTTCTGGTGTGTCAGATGATTCATAACACAGAGGAGAAGAAAAACTAAATATAAATGGCAACTCTCACCATGCTGCTATTAATCATCTCAGAGTATTGTCCCACCACACTCCTCCCACTGGCTGATACCCCTCCGGAGTGTTTGTGTCCCACAGGCTTGTGCAGCAAAGGGAGGCTAAGCACAGGTGAAGCCATGTCCCTGCACATTTGTAGTTCTCCTAATAACCAGTGTTCTCCCTTGTTACTTCTGGAATCTCTGCAATCCACTCCCCACCCACATGCCTGCCATCTGCTCCAGCCTTTTTGGTGGTGTTGCTGTGCCCATGTGAGAGCAACTGCACACAGCTCACCCTCAGAGATGTGTCAAATTCTGCTTTCTTTCCAGGCTAGAAGGAGGAACTGTGGGAAGGGTGTGGAGATCTTACCTTTCCTGGTTTCTGAGATTTTTGAAAAAATATCATTTCTGTAATAATCACAACAAAATGCCCTTTTTCTTCTCTTTTATGCACACTTCAAAGCACACCCCTTGCCCTGATCCTTCTTTGGAGCATACAGTTTGTTCCTAGTACTCTTCGCTGTTGTTGGTATTGATGATTATAGTGTTTCCCAAGTTTCCTTGGTCCAGTAGGTGGAAAAAACCCACCACTTCTCTGACCTTTAGAAATGCTTTTCTTAGCTATCATCATAATTCAATATGCAAGATGTAAAAAGGAGTGGAAGAAGATTCATCTATGCTGGTTTGTAGAAGTGGGGTCAGGTGGGTGGAAGAAAGAAATTATTTGATTAGAGAGGTGTGAATTTATCTTCTTTGTGCTGTTGCTTGTATGTATTCCATCTTATCTCTTGGCCTGCACAGGAACAAGCAGGTCCACACCTTGCATGGTGCCATTTGCACTAGAAGGTTCTCTCAAAACTTTAATTACACTAATGATTTCAACCTGAGAGTTCTCTAACTGGGGGATTTTTGTCTAGCTTAATTGGCACTTCGTTCAAAACCATCCCTAAGCCACTCCAAAATGTCATTAGTTAAAAATGGGATTTTTTTGTGCTTGGCACAAAAATGGAGGAAGGCATGTTCTCACTGCAGGTGTGTTGGAGCTCCCCTGTGGTACTTTCCATGACATCACCCACCAGGAAACTGCACATCTCCACGCAGCAAAAGGCTACATCAGTGTCAGTGCTGAAGCAGAATGAGAGGGGAAGGAAGAAACAGATTTCTTTTTAAACATGTGTGTAGCTCAACTGGCTAAAATGGCTTTAGAAAAAAAATGCAGACAAATTCCCTTCCTTATGAGGCTGAGTCAGAGAAATTGCTAAGATAATTAGTCGGAAAGTTCAGAATTGAAATTACAAATTGGATAGAATATGTCCTGGATGGACAGGACATTCCATTTCACAATGGAAATATTTTCCTATAAGTGTTAATAACATATTTACCATTGCTTTCTATCCAGGCCAAAGAAAAGTGCAGGGAACAAAAAGAAGGGGTGAGAATAGAAGGCTACACTCTTCTGTGTGATGCAATGTTGTGATGTCTCTCTTAGCTGCCAACAAAAGCAACACTTTGAGTTTTGGCTGATAATTCAACTGGGAGAATTTCAAAGCAGTTTACTGATTAGCAGAAGAACAACTGTAACATAAATAGTAACACAGACTAAGCAGGACAATAGAGGGAGAAAAAACAAGATCTCCATAAGAAAACACTGTGCATCTCACTGGCAGACAATTCAGTGCCTGGAGTGCAACAGTCTGCCCCTTACCTTTGCAGCCACACACCCAAGAAACACAAGCTTCAGGAAAATGAGACAAGATGTGAACTGGGCAGATCGTTCCCATCCCATCTTTTCTGGAGTTGCTTGGAAGTGGACCTTTCTCTGCCTCCTGAACTGATGTTGCAAAGCAGCAAAGCATATTGTTATGTGACAGTGATGCCTCCTCATTACACACTTGTGATACCACACATGTATTTTGAGATATGCTTTCTGTGTTTATTAATTTATACCTGTATTTTTTTGCTCACATCATCCTCATCCTTGATCGTTTCTACCTACAAACAGGTTGTGCCCCCATGTCTCCCTGACTGCTTGGCTAAAAGTCTTCAGGTGCAATTGTTCGTGAGAAATGTTTTTGTGGAGAAAACCCATCCTGCATGGGAGGGGAGGAGGGAAGAAGGACAATGTAATATATTTCCTCTTTTGTTGCTTTTGCAACCCATTGGTCATTGTTAAGATAAGTGATTCAGTTTCCCTTTATATAAGGTGACAGTGTCCAGAATAGAAGGTGTGTTTATCATAAACTTGGAGATGCTGGAGACATGAGGGACTTAGTGGTCTCTAAGACTGTCTCTTGAGACAGCATTCCTAAAAATCCATTATTCTTTCCAGATATTTGTAACAACTAGTGAGCCTTCTGCTCTATCTTAAAAAAAAAAAAAAAAAAAAAAAAAGTCTGTGATATTTTCTTTACTTCCCTTCCTAGAGGTAAAAGTGGCAATAGGAGACCCAGGCTGCTTTCAGCTCATGCCTAATATGGGAAAAATCAGACTGCTCCAGAGGTTTCACCAGAGCTGAATTTTCTCTCAGCTCTAATCAGTAAGAATGAGAAAAGAAGATATTTGCTGTTGCCTGCTGGCTCCATCATTTTTCTTAGTTAGTGGACTACAATATTTGTGTTCATAGCACAAGAATGCAGCCAACAGATCCTAGACAAACCATATATTTCTGGGGTTTAGCAACCCATAAAAGTGGAGCACAGCATCTGATTTATCTCAGCAAATGGCTCCAACTGTTCTCAGGACATATTTTTTTCATCAAAGGAGGTATTCCCTAGTTTAAGTCTTGATTTGAATCTCCTTGCCCGGGGATATATTTACAGAACTACTTATAAAATATTATCCACTTCATAACTGCATTTTGAATGCTTTGTTCATGCAGTGACTCTCCTGAAATCATTGTTTCTTCCCAAAGGAAGCTAGCAGGATTATTAGTAATTGCTGGATCATCAAACAATGCACAACCTCATTTTCTGGCCTAAGCAAGTTACTGGAGTTTCATAAATGCTCAGTCACGTGCATTATTCTACTATGCTGACCTGAAGAGACCACCAAGGAGAAGGTAAATGACCCACAGAGGGACAGAAAAATATTTCCATTCCTGAGTGATCTGGGACTTCACTTGCTTGCAGCCTGTGATGTTGCTTCTTTCGTGTGTGTATGCAAGGGATGCCTGGCCCCTATGTCCCACAAAACATTGATAAGAGAATGATGACAAGCAGTGATGTTAGAAATACCTGACATTTATCTTGGCTTGGTTTTAAACAGTGGAGTCAACCTTTACTCATCTGCAACCATCCAGCACAGCTGCTTTATGGTCCCTCCCTTCTTCCTCTCCCACCAAATTTCTCTTTTTTGCCTCTGAAGCCTAAATCCTGGTATGACACAGAGATGAAAAATCTTCAGGCTGGTCTCCATCAGAACAAAATTCTACTGGTCCTCATAGGTCTCCATAAATCACTGGGTGGCCTTCTTCCTCCCAGACAGGAAATCGAAGGAAGAGCATGACAGGTACATATTTTTGATTGTTTAACACTTAGCTTTAACCAATAGGTGAATGTATTGGAAAGACAATGCAGAGATATGTTAGAGGGACTATTTTTCTTCAGGTGGGAAATGCTGGTTTGGCAAAACTGAATTTTTTTACTGGTACACATGGCTTTCATTAAAGTATTAGCAAAACATGTTAAAATATTCCGTTCTTACCTTTTTGCTACAGCTTTTATGTTACACTGTTATATAACAAATGCAAAATTAAGTCTAATTTTTTGAGTCCAAAGGAAACATTTGACTTTAGTGTTTGTACATTTGCCCCTATGAAAAAAAATAAAATCTATGAGAGTAACTTTTATTTATGATTCAGAATGAAACCAATTTTGAAGCACTGCAGCTTTCCTGAGGATGGGATNTTTTGAAGCCCTGCAGCTTTCCTGAGGATGGGATTTCTGGTTTCTGACTGCCCCTAGTTCTGGTGCAGCTGTGAGACAGGCAGCAGTGCTGATCATGGCACAGAAATGGGAGTGAAGGGGTGCAGCACACCCTGAGGTCTCTGCTCTGTACCACAGCATCCAAGGGCCACAGAAGCTTCATTCAGCAGCATCCCTGGAAAACATCTCTTTAACTCATTTTAGTTGCTTCTTCTTTTCTTATTTACTGTTGATGGGGGGGTTTTCCCTTTTACTTTTTCCTCTTTTTCTCTTCCAGGGACTTTTTTCATAGTTTGTCTTGCTTTTTCTTTTTTTTTCTCTTAAATAGTTTGGTGAGTGTGATGCTCTCTGTTGACAGTCCATATGTGGGTTAAAGAACGGGGAGAGATGATTTGCCCTTGCCTAGGGGTAGGTAAAACTGCCTAAAATTTCTTCCTGGGAGACTTATTTGAATCCCTGCAGGAAGGTGGAAACACGGATGATATATGACTAAATTATTTCATGGCTTATGACTTTTATCAGCATGTAAATGAAAGACAGTGAGTGGCTCTTTCAAACGTTCACAGTGAAAGTGTTCATTTGGACACATTAGCAAAAAATAAGCAGTGAGGAAGAGATGGGAACATGGCAGAGAGAGGCAGAGACTGGGATGTGACCAGTGTGGGAATGAGTCATCTGAAGCTTCACTGGGGGATGTGGTGCAGACTTACTTTGTGACCCAAGGAAAGCAATTTGCACATTTTCAAAGCAGCTATTGACTTCAGGAGACCAAATTGAAACTGTGAGAGGAATTTCTCTCACTGCAGATGACCGTATGTGGGCTGGTGACAAATCCTCTACTCACAGCCAGAAGGCAGCAGTAGCTGGGCTTCAGATATTTACCTCTTGGACTGCTTCAGGTGTTCACACCAGGACAAAATGCATCTCTCAGAGATGCCTGTTCCTACCCCCAGCCTACAGGGGAGCCAGCATGGCTCAGCCATGCCCAGCTATCAGCAGGGCGGGGGTCTGGAGAGGTGAGAAGCTGCAGCACCTGCTCTGCAGCATCTTGTTTGATGCAGCTGCTGAGTGGTTGCAAGCCCCCTAACCTCAGGTGACACCTGTACAATTGGTGTTTTGGAAGCAAAATCATTTTCTTGTGATCTAGTACATGAATCTTGTAAAAAAAAAAATTAAATCTAACAGCCTGGAATTTTTTTTCCTAAGGGAAAATATCCTCTCAGGATCATGCTCCTTCTGCTTCAAGATTCTTGAGTATCAGAGCCCAATTTAAAAAATGGAAGTGAGGAATGTGCCATTAGGAAATCACAGATACTGTTAAGGGCCTCAACCATTGTGCTGTTCCTTTCAAAACATAATCCCTTAATCAAAAAGTGCCTTGTTTTTAGAATTACAGCAAGAGGCAAGTAAGATCAGCATCTAATGGAGGTCTTCAGTCTGGCAGTTTCTGTGTCTTCCAAGTTATTATTTCTTGTATTTATGCATAGCCATAAAACTGTTACAGGTCTTAAATAAGAAACAAGAATCCCTAAAACATTATAAGGTGTCAGAACAGAGAAAGAGAGGATAGAGAAAATTCAGACAACACTCCCTACCCATTCTACCTATCTTTCCTGGAATATAAGAATCTTGAAAAGATTAAAGAGAAACTTCTTAGTTTTCAAACAGCAATCTATTGTCCTAATGTGTATCCCAGGCCAAATTCAACCCTCCTGTGATTGGAACACTCATGAAGTCAGGAAATTCCTGGAGTCAGGTTTATGCCTGAATTTGGCTTCCTATGTTATATGGGGAAGCTCATATGGGTTTTTTCCCCTAGGAGTGAAAATACAGTTTACAACCAGGATGTGATACATCCCTTCACAAAAAATAAACAAATTCCCTGTGACAGAAGCTCAGCCTCATCAAACTGAGCTCTGTGCAGCACTCAAAAGAAGAAGAATAAAAAGCTGCTACAGCCCTAACACAAGCTGGGATGAACACGATGTGTACCTGACTGCTGGTTTGAATTCAGCAGGCTCCTCTCTTCTAACAGAACAAACGGATCATGCTTCCCCAAGCATATGGCAGCAACACATGCAATTTACATCCCATATGGGATCTTTTTCAGGCAACCATCCGACTATAAAATGTCACAAGAAGTCACTTTAGATCCCCATTATTGAGTGCAGACACTTAGCATTCCCTTTTGTCCACAGGTCCAGGAGAGGGGCTTTTATTATCATTTTTATTTATGCTGCATTAGCACCAGCAAGTTAGAGAGCACTGCAACGCCTCTGCCATCATGCTGTGAAAAATGTAAAATGTAGGATTCCTTCAGATGCCCGTGGACTAATTTAGCCACAGATGAAACCAGTTAGAGTGACACATAATGAGAAAGAATGGGACAGGAAAAACAGCAATGGTTATTGCATAGCATATTTTATCACTCAGACTCAAAGCACTTGGAAAACAGGGTAAACAAAATTATCCCTGTTTCAAAGGTGGGGAAACAGAGGCATGAGCAGGTGACTTGTCAGAGCATGCCAAAGCAGTGACAGAGCTGGCATCCAAACCCCAGTCACAGGCCAGCCCTTCACACCCTTTCACACTGCCTCCTCCTCACATACCCGGTCCCATTTAAAGAGATCACGTAATGCCTATGAATAGCTCAGCCACACACATGTAAATGTGGGGGCAAAACACCTCACAGAAAAGGCCTTTTCATCTCCTGGGCCGCCTGTACCATCGTGCTTAATTGGCACTGCTGTGTGGGCAGCACAATGAAAGTGCCTGCAAAATGCAGGTTTTAAAGACCGACATCAGGAGGGCCCCCCTTCCACGATGAGGAAAGCATGTGTGCACTCAGTGGGAAACTGGATATCCAGGCAAAGGGGGCTGGGATTTCTGGCGTTGCAGAGGATGGAAATCAACAGGGCATCAAAGTAAATAAACGGCCAGAAGTCTGGAACGGGAAAAGAGAGTATTTGTGCTTGATATATTTATAAGGAAGACAGGACCAGAAAGGGATAGAGCAGGGAAGGAAATTGCTTTATCAGTGCACATGGATTAGATTTTATTGTTTTCATACTAGGAAGGCCAAGAGGGGATGGATTCATAAATTCCCCTCACAGTGGACTATTACAAATACCACGTTGGGCACAGAAAGTAACCCAGGCTGTGGAAATTCATCTTACAGTGGACCTGAAAGACAGGGAAAGTGGTCAATGAGAGACCTCCAGGGTCAAGGAGAATGGTGATGACTAAGGGAAGGGAAGGAAGATGCAAAGGATGTTGATGTTTTAGCCTAGAAAAATTACTTGCAGGTTAATGAATGGCTCTTAAAATCTCATAAGAGGATGTGGTTGGAATGCAGAGAGGATGAGCAATGTACTGTGAGATTCTCGTTTCAAAGGAAGCAAGGAGAAGAATAGAGGAAGCCACTGATGAAAAGCATTAAAGGAATAAACAGAGAAGTAAAAAGAGGTCTTGAGAGGGACAGGACTGTGCCAAAGCCACAGAAAGAAAAGGTTTCAGCAAGGGGACAAAACTGACGTCACCAAAGCCAGTAAGGAGGCTTAGGACCTAAAGGTATGGACTAGCTGGGAAAGAAGTGATAACACAATGGTGTATGTGCCACCCACCAAAAACTGCATAAGCAGTGGTCCACTGTTCATCCCATTTCACTTACCCTTGCCCAAGAGCACATGAGAGAGTTTTAGTTGTGTGGCAAAAACCTTGCCTTGAAGGATCTTACCTCTTTTCACTGACCAACCTTACATCATGTCCTTCCTCCATCCTGACTGTGACACCACTGTTAAAACCACTGACTTGACATGGCAGTGCCATGAAATCCAATAATTGTACCATGAAAATTCAGGTGTTTCCCAGCACATCACATAGCCAGTCTCCAGCCAGTAATTTGCTTGCAATATTGTCCCCTTAGCAAGAGTTTGCAAAATCCAGAGAACTTGGTCTGGACATGAAAATATTCAATGCAACCCTCGAATTTCCTGCAGTCATTAATCTGATATTTTTCTTTTACCTCTTCTAGTTATCCTGGTCCTTTTTAATGAGACTGTTTATTAAGTCACTCTAGGCATTACCTTTAAGTTTGCATGCAGCAAGAT
This sequence comes from Illadopsis cleaveri, assembly GCA_013399915.1. Lineage (NCBI taxonomy): Eukaryota > Metazoa > Chordata > Aves > Passeriformes > Timaliidae > Illadopsis > Illadopsis cleaveri. The sequence continues at coordinate 159,122 of VXBB01015281.1, forward strand.
TTTGACAAATGTTTTTAATAAAATTTCTTTGGTTTAGTCAGGCAACAACTTCCCCGCTGCCAAACACCTACACCCAGCCTGCTGTCTTTCCATTTAGTCCAGTGAATCAGGTCAAACCCCAGTCAAAGCCTCATTCCTGGGAGGCTCCCACTGGGCTATAAAACTGATAATGACATGAGGACAGTGAGCCCAGTGCTCAGACACAGTAATTGCTCAACAGTCCATAAGAGAAATAATCACAGTATATAGATAGCAGCTAGCACAGGGAGACCAGAGAGTCCAGAAAAACAAACATATTGTTCTCCAAAGAAGACCTCTAGTTAACTTCTCCCTGCCTTCGTCTAGACTGGAATTAACCTTATGAATTCAGGTAATTATTCTGTGCCCTGACTCTTGTATGAGTGGCTTCAGAGCCATCTCTCTGCTGTCTCCAGAAACAGCAGCCCACAAGGACATTTCGGATATTAATTGGAAGGGAAATGTTTGCCAAAGGTCAGTTCAAGCGGAAGAAAAGCCCCTTTCATTGTGGCTGGGGGGAGAGCAGAGAAAATAGGAATCTCCAGGGAGGCAGAGACAGCCTTTGTGATTTATTTGGTAGAAGGCAGGTGAGAATCAGTGAATTATCCTCCTCTTATTATTTTTGCCCAGCCTTTGCCAACTTAATCCATTTCTAGCCAGGACATAGATCACCTCAGCACAGTTCTCAGACTGTCTTTTTTTTCCCCTACACTTATGGACACACATGATAAATACTCTGCCTATGACTTTGTGTGGATTAGTGCACAGAAATGTTTAAATCAGTGTTTGGAGTGGCTCATCTCACTTGCTGATGGCCAGCACCCAGTTTAATGCAAAATGGCATTCAGAGACCAGAAGGGCATTCCCCTTGTACTTCACGTGTGATCACGATGCCATTGGGGATGCAGAGACTGAAGTTTAAGAAGAAAAAGGATGGGAAATTATGAAGGACACATTGAAGGCCTCCTGACAGTTCAAGGCAGATGCAGGAAATACATCATAAATTATTTCAGCAAGGTCTTCTGCCACACTGGACATCTACCTCTTTGCTGTGTAGGCATTTCTCTATAGATCCAGACATCTCTGGCACCTCTCATTCTGTTCCAGAATTTTTCCACTCAGACAAATGTAGGATTGCTTTATTCTTGTTTTTGTGGTTACAGACAATATATGACATAAATGGAAAATCACATTGCATTCATTATTTAAGAGTGGGAGTGGTTTTTGGTAAAAAAATTTCTCATTTCAGGCCTTTGTTCCTCACTGTCTTATGTTCCTGGGTCCTGGTAAGCTGGGAGATGCATTGGGAATTCTAGGCCTGAGAGAAGGGGATGGACAGATGAATTTGACAATTCTGACTGTGCTGAAAGTCTCTGAAAAATAGAATGAAGATCCTGGCCACAGGACAGTCACCTGCCAAGCACCTCACTGCCAAACACTGGAGGTGGCTCCAGGCTGTTCAGACCATGAGCCCAGGTTTTCAGGCAGCCATGGGCTCAGAGGCTTGGGATAGGAGAATCCCCAAAGCTGGTAGGCACTTGGGTCTCTGTCCCCTCACCAGGTAAACACCTGGGTTAAAAGTCACATATTCTCTTCAGTAGCCTGCTGAAAAAACTCAAAGACAAGTAAAATTTCCTGAAAAAAACTGAGCTCTGCTGTGAAAAACTGGCTCAGCAAAGTGTTTTGATACTGTCACAACTGCAGCTGGAAAACTGCCCCCAGTTTTTGCAGAAGTTTTGCTGCAAAAGGTGTTCTCCTGCTTAAGCATTTGCTTAAGCGTGCCCTGTGTTTGCTTCTGCAAACAGCCTCTGTAGTGCAAGTTCTCCATCTTCATCCTGGTATCAGACAACCAGGCAGTCTGTGAGAAATGGCTTTCCAACAACTGGTTGAAAAAGAGGACTGCTGCAAGGAAAGGCAGTCTCTTGGAGACAGTCCAGACATTTAGTATGTAGAGGCTAATCCAGTTAAGCCATGTAAGGCAAATACTCTGCAGATTACCTTTTCAGCTGCCTAGCTAACGACCGACAAGGGCCTCCTTTATTTTTTGTGTAATAGCCTTTGACACCTGTTTCTCAGAGGCAGCAGCAGCCTTGAGACAGGCAGTATGAGCTTGCTTTCGGAGATACGGAGTGCTTAAGGTCCATGCAATTTCTGTGAATTTATTTCTCCCAAAGGTTAGGTCCCATGTCTATAAATTAACCTCGCAAGTCAGCAGAACCCTGATTATTGTTACTGGCAAAACACAGTGTTCAGAATAAGCATGTTTGTGATCCTTCCTCTGTCCAGCAATGGGGAAGAGTAGGAAAACACACTGTGACCCTGAGCACAGCTCTGAACACCAGCAGTGAGCACTGGGAAACAGCTTTGTCCCTTTGCAGAATGGGGCAAGTTCTAAAAGTCACAGGTGAAAGAACTGCCCTGCCTAATTATGATGCTCTCAGAGGGCCACCTCTGTGGGAGAGATGCTGCCATAGTCACCCACAGTGAAACAGGGGAGTTCTGTTGAACTGCAGAGACAAGAACAAGGAACCAGTGACTTTTTCCTAAAGTCAGAGCTAAGCCCCTCCAAGGGGCAATAACTGACTGCTCCCCCAATTCAGGATCCATCCTGCCTTTAGAAACCTCTAATACAGGTTGGACATACTGCCCTCTCAGAACATCAGCTTTTCCTTGGCAGGCTCAGTTGTTCCTGCTGTATGGACACCTCGAAGCAATTTGTGCATAGTCACTACAATAGTCTTCCAGAGGAATTTATTTAACATGCTTTCCTGAGTCCCTAATTGCAGTCTTGTGAATCCTAGTTACTACCCTGAGCAAATCAACAGTATTGCTGGGAGAATAAGTATAATCTCCTGGTTTCATTTTCCCAGGAAGAAAATTAGTAAAATAGATAGTTCTGTTGTACTGCAACTTCCTATATCTGTATTTGATTGCATTGTCCTCCCTAGTGTTACAATAAGAATTAAACTTCTCTCTCTGGTGCAGTTTTCAGATTCTCTCCTGCTGGGAAGATGCTCTGTAATGCCCAGTGATTCACAGCTCTGATATTTCATGTCTAATGGAATTATTTTGGGATGGAATTGTTACCTTTCCTGAGAGAGAGACATTCATAAAGCTGGTAGGAGACAAATTATATACATCTTACCCTATTTCCTCTGCAGTGCTTCTCAAAATCGAGTTATTTAGCTACATATTCAAAAGTTCCTCCCATTGCAAGAATGTGGGAGAAATTGAAAGAAAAACATGGGGCATTGAAATTACACTAAACACAGGAAATTCAGGGTTACAAATGGACTTAAGAAAGACCCAGCTGTGTCACAGCACAGAGGATTAAGACAGGGGGATCTGAAAGCTCTCTCTTCTTTCTCTGTAGACCATATTATCCATAGCTCTCCATTATAGGATTATATACCTACAAGGCATATATATAGATCACCACACGGGGTGTGTTCTGTAATTGTTGGATTGGGATTAAGACTTTTTATTGCTTGAAGTCAGTCTGAGTTTAAAGTGTTTTAGACCTCCTGCCTCTGCTCCCTCCAGAGGCGGCTGTGTCCTGTCACAGGTGGCAGTGCCCCAGAGGAGCCCACAGGGCTGCTCTGCCACAAGGGAAATGCTCTGGAGAGGTCTTGTGCCATCCCCCCTCTAGCACCCTGTCCTCAGGAATCCCCCAAAACTGCTCTGAGACTGAAGTCAGAAATCTGAGCTGTGGAGTGGGTCTCATAAGCCTGCTGGTGAATCATACAGGGATCCTGTGGAGCTGGCAGACATTTCTTTTCAATTAGTTGAATTCCCAAAGTAAGCAGATGTATTTCAAGTGATATCAATTACAAAGAGTTCAGTCTGCCCTGGGACAAGAGCAGTGCACCATCTGTGGGGCTTCATTCTTGGGGTTTGCAGGACAGGGACAAACCTGCCCCACTGAGGCTGCCCTGGGGTGGTGGTTCAGCCCCATGGCACAGGGCAGGGGACAGCCTGGTCCCCCAGAAGGGCAGGAGGTCACAGGATGTGATCACCCATCAGTGGGACAGTGCTTTGCTGATGGCTGAAGCCCATCCATGGGGAGAGCACACCCCAGACATGCAGCAGAGCCTCCTGGGCAGCCAGAGCAGTGCAGATCTCATCCTGACACCACCAGAGAGCACAGCAGGCTGCCCTGCCAGCAGAGACATGTCAGGAGAGCACTCTGAAACCCTAATTCCTAACCTAAGCCAAGGTTTGTGTGCAGCTGCCTGTTCTTGCACTCACCAGGGCACTTTTTCTGTGTGTGCACTACAGTGTTTCTCATTTCAGGTGCTCAAGGCTTTCTTTCTCTGTTACCCAAACAAAATCAGCAGCCAGCTACAAGCACTCTGTGTGTGTGGCACAGAACCCAGGCAGTGGTGGCTGGCAGCCTGTCAAACACAACCCTTGGGTACAGCAACACCCAGGCCAAGTTCACCTGGGCACAGAATTGGGAACAAGAGGGGAAAGTTGGCCTCCATTTTGGGCCACAAGCAGAAATTGGTTTGTGTCACCCAAAACAGGTGTTTTAACACCATTGAGTTGGCATTACTGGGATGAGCCTCATCTTTACCCTCTGAAACAGGTGTCCTACACTGGGGCTGCAGAGGGGTTGTGGATCACATGGGCCAAACCTGGGGCCATGATGGCGTTCCCACCTCTCAGGGCTGGGACACTCCCACCCCACACTCTGCTGCCCACCAGCAGGGAATGGGCCATGTGAGCAGCAAGGGAGCCATGGAGTGCTCCTCCTCCAGGAGTCCCAATTGGCCAGGAGTGGCACGAGGTGAGACAGGACATTCCCCTCACCTTGAGATAGGGGGTGGGCACATCAGGTGAGGCAGGACAGAAGTCAGTCAGGTGCAGTACCATTGGTCTTGCTGACTGTGAGATGGAGAGGGACCTGTGAAGTGTCAGAACTTCAGAGGTGGTAGGGCACTGGAACAGGTTGTGCAGGGAACTTGTGGGTGCCCCATCCCCCGGAGAGTTCAAGGCCAGGTTGGATAGGGCCTTGAGCAGCCTGGCCTAGTGGAGGGTGTCCCTGCCTGAGGCACGATGGTTGGAACAAGAGGATCTTTAAGGTCCCTTCCAACTCAAACTCTTCTATGCCTCTATGATTCTATAACCCATGTGGGTAGCTTAGATTTTTCCCATCGATTAATATTCTTTTGCACTTAAATCACTAACCATGACCTGCATTTGCCCTGCCAGCTCTTCAGTACTGTTCTTCAGCTNCTTGTGGGTGCCCCATCCCCCGGAGAGTTCAAGGCCAGGTTGGATAGGGCCTTGAGCAGCCTGGCCTAGTGGAAGGTGTCCCTGCCTGAGGCAGGATGATTGGAATAAGAGGGACTTTAAGGTCCCTTGCAACCCAAACCATTCTGTGACTCTATGATTCTATAACCCGTGTGGGTAGTTTAGCTTTTTCCCTTCAATTAATATTCTTTTGCACTTAAATCACTAACCATGACCTGCATTTGCCCTGCCAGCTCTTCAGTACTGTTCTTCAGCTATCACTGCTGTTCCTTACAGTTGGAATTAAGTTTTGGCTCAACTGAGTAAACTTTGATCAGCAAAGATTGCAGATCGTGGTGCTCGTCCCTCTCTCTAGATATATTATGCTTGTGTTGGAGCCTACTTTGCATGAGTGCCAATCTCCTGAAAATAGGCCCATTAAAGAGCAACAGCATTCATTAATCCTCTAGCATATAATGCAGACCACAAGGAACTTTCCAAGGGATTTGGCAAGGGCAGGCAATGCTTTGACTGTGGCTGTGAAGGATCTGTTGTCTGAATGGAGGCACCTCCGATTTCCTGCCCCTAGGGAAAAATCCTCTACACACATACACATGGAAGGGATCATCAGCCTTTACAGAGGCCACAAAGGTTTGGGATTTCTTCAAAAAGCTGGTAACAAGATTGTGTAAGAATCAAATAACCCTGCAAATAGCTGTATCCCATTAGTCATTAGAGCAAATGCTGGGCTGAATTAAATGTTGATTGTGGCTTATAAAGTGTCTCTGTACACATAACCTTGGGCAAGACCCAGAAATTCTAGGCTCTGAATTTGAAAGGCAGCTGGCTAAATAGCCAAGGCAAAATAATCAAAAAAGCACTGTTTATTTTCTCAATACGTTAACCAAGTGATTAGTGGAGAAATGGGAGACACAGAAGAAAGAAGAAACCTTTCCCTTTGTGTGAAATCTGTTTTTCAGACTTTCCACCAGTATTACACATTCCTGGAAAACAAAACTAAGCTCAATATATCTCAGCTCAGCCATGAAATCTTTCCCCAGACTGAATGATCAGTTCAGTGCATTGCTCAGACCTTTGTGCAGCTCTGTTCCTCCTCTCACAAAATTTGAAAGGCAGTGAGAAAATTCTGGATTACTTACAGCCCTGTCTTATGAGAGGCAAACATTAGTTCAGGAGTTCCAGAGGATTTCAGGCAACCAAACCTTGGTTCTTCCTCACTATTTAATTATCCCTGTATTTCCCTTTTAGCAGCTCAGGCTTTCACAGGCAAGTGCTTCTGCTACCAGACAATGAGTAAATCTGCTGTATGTGGTGTCATTCCTGATGTAAGCTGGCTCAAATAAAATATTTAATTCTGTTTGAGAATTTTTACTTTGTTCTCTCCTGGTTGTCCAGCCTCCCCATTCAGTCCTTCCTAAGTTACACTAATAATTTGCAAATTCTTTCCACAGGCCTCTTACCTGCTATGGTTACTGTGCTGTCTTCCTTGTAGTACACAGGAAAAAATGCTGTTCTTCTTCCTTGAGAAAATTATAAAGAAGTTTTCTGCCCCTCTTTGTCTACTGAATCTCTAGTTAATGTTAGATAACTTTTGGAAGATTACACACAGATAACCAAAGAATCCCCCCACTGCTGTTAATGTGCTGCAGAACAAGGATTTACAGAGTCTGTGAACTCCTACTAAACAATCCTGCACTTTTCTTTCCAGGCGTAGAACAGGAGTAATCCTCTACAGACCATGAATATAGTGAGGGAGTGGTTGCCAAAGCACTGGATTTGGGGCCATCTGAGGTGCTGTAGGATGTCCTGGCTGGCCACCAGTTCCCGCCCTCAGTGCCCCATTGGTGCTGTGTCATATCTGCTGGATCTGTGCAAATGTCTCCAAGACTCCCAGCTGTCTAAAATGACATTAAAGTACCTCTGGGCTCCTGTGGTCCTCCATGGCCTCAGGTGGGATCAGGGCCAGGTTTAGTACTAACTTTGGATCTGCCTCTGAGCTTTGGGCAGCAACGTTAGCATGAGTATGTCCTCTTGGGACACAGCACAACCTCAGTGCCTGCCTGTGTGTGAGGTCTGGATGTGCCTGCACAAGCAGGAGCACACAGTCAGCCCTGCAGAGATGAGGAACAGGATGGGGAGGATCAGTCCACGCCTTGTGCCTCTGAGCAGGAGATAGCTTAGGCTGGCAGCTGCCCCCAGCGGTGCAGGGTCCTGGAGAGGGGCCAGAGCACAGCCATGCGGGTGTGTGGGGTGAGATATTAGACCAGGGGATTATTGAATGAGTCAGATGTGGGTAAGACTTGATAGACCTGAATTGACCCAAGGCTGTTCTCTGGGTCAAACAGAAGAGCAGAACTTTTGTGAAAGGAAGGCCTTGGCTATCAGGAGCCAGGCAGGAGCATCTCTGTAGAAACACAGAGAAAACATCACCCTATCCTTCAAGAACACTGAGCAATGAAAACAGCACTCCTCCTGATTAAAGCATAATAAATGTAATGAAATACACTGTAAGCTGTTAGTGACTGCTACCTGTTAGGCATTTGGTTTAAGCCCTTTGAATACTGATAAACTCTTTCCCCCCCCTAGAAAATCTTCCTGCATTATTGCTGCTTCCCTTATTCGCCACATTTGCAGTCATCACTAGTAAATTCAAGTAATGAATTGATGAGGAGTCTGGATGGCATCATAATGCTGTCTTGCACACTACCACAGCTACCACCCAGCAATCCCAGGATGCTTAACCTGCCCAAGAGGATTAATCCTTGCAGTGCTGTTCTGTTGTATGTCAAGGCAGTAAAAGTCCCTACAGGCATAACAGAAACCCTTCAGGGCACCACATTTCAGGGTCTGTGGGGCAGAAAGTCTATTTGGTACCAATCCAGTGCCTCTAGGAAGTGTCAGATCTGCTCTGTGAGCACTGTGCAGACAGTCTACACATGTTCCATAAATCTGTCTGCTGGGATGTTTTTGGCTCCCAGCACATAGGCTGGGTATTGCACATGCAGGAGGGTGTAGGAGGTTCGGTGATCCCACACAGTGGAATCCAGTGCTCAGATATGTAAAGTCCACCAGTATTTCTATAAAGCAGCAGAACAGCTCATGGTGTGAGCAGCTTGTGCAAGACAGAGCAGGGACTGTCATCCTTTGCTGTTTATGTTCACAGAGGAATAGAATGAGGTGAAATTACCCTCCTGGAAATGCTGGACCCTCTTACTCACATGCTATGCCAGCAGCTCTGTGCATGTGTTATAAAAATGTCAAGGGGATTCAGCTGTCTGACATCCTGCTCAAATTCCTGAGTACAAAAAGAGTCAGCAATAACCAAGATGCACGTTAGCTGTAATCAGAGCACTGAGAATCAAAAGAGGAGCAGGACTGTTAAACTGTTCACCATGAAACATTTAACAACACAGCTTTGGTATTATAAATGTGCGTGACTTCACTGACAGTACATTAAGCAACACCATAAAACTGATATTAATGTGGTTTTTATGAAAGGACTGGCAAAGTGAGCTGTCTTACTCTCAGACAGCACTAAAATCAGGTCAAAAAGGACATCTTCAATTCTGAGCACACGAGCAGCTTACGAGGTCGAAGAGTCCCAATCATACTTCTACATATCTTGCTGAACTGGAACCTACTTCAAAAAACAGGACTTACTGCAACCAGAAATATACTGTATTCCATGCATTTTCCTCCTCATGCTGAACTGGGAAGTATAACATTGATTTCTAGCACATACCCTATTCCTACATCATTGGTGCAGCTATATCTCTGCTGAAGTGTAAATGGTCACTGAATTATTGAAACCCTTGTAATGTTGTAAAGGAAAATGTTAATCTTAACAAGACACACACAAATGCCTGCAAAACCAAGAAATCAATTGTAAATAGATAGATAGAAAAAAAAAGTATCTTTATTTTCGTTTCAGTCATGTGTGGCCCTGCAGTGAACTCCAGTTTAGAAAGGAACTGAATAATGTTTTGCAGCTGGTCAGAAAATGCAAACCCATTTGCAGAATTTTTTAAAATATCACGGACATTGTCCCAGTATTACAGTGGGGGAAAAAAATTGAAACTATTTAGAAACAACAAAGAAGGTGTCTGTTAATGGTTAACTCAAAGCTTTACCTGAAACATTAAAGGCACATACACAAATATCACAAAAACTACAAATGTAATGAATTTCTTTACTACTGAGAAGGATTAGCTGAAATGTGTGCTGTGTTACAGTGCAAAATGCAGCAATTTCTGCAAAGAAGCTGTGTAAGTTTCATCATGTGGTGCCCCTGGTGTTTGCTTAGGAAAAAAAAATTGAATATTCACTTCTTTAGCCAAAATTCTGTTTGAGGAATGAAGGTCCAGGGGAGATAGGCATAGAATGAACCAGTTCCTTCTGGCTGTCTCTCTTTGCTGCATCCAGCTCCGTGGAAACGGCTCTATTCCAATTCCACAGCCATATCCCCCTGTGCCAGCCCACAGGAATGCCATGGGGGAGGATAATGCTCACAAAGTCTCTGTATTTTTGGTGTCAAACAGGAGTGGGATTTGGAGGTTGGCTGGAGAACAGAAACAGGAGCCAGGGTGCCCAGGAAGTGCAGGCAGCCAAGGCAAACTGCAGCATTGCTTCTCCACACACGCTTCTCCAGATCAGCAATTTAAGGGACAGGTTTATGTCTGTCTTATTGCTGCCTGGAATCAAAAGACAAAACTTTCCAAACAATATTAAGAGTGGTAAGATAAAAAGCAGATTTTTAGTGACAGCTTTTAGGTGCACAAATATGGCTCTGCACATGCGTGAGACAGGATTTCTACAATTTTTATGAAGTTAATTTATTAGTATATCTAGCAAGTACATCCAATCAGAGATCAGTTGCCCAATAACCCACCCTTGGGTCTGCCCCTCTGGAGCTGGTCCAGGGCGTAGTTTGTCCTATATGTTGTTATGTCTCTCAAATTCTGGTCAAAAACAAGGTGTCCTTGTTAGAAATTCCCTTCCTGAGAATAAGACTAAACAGAATTTCAAGGATGTGTTAGAAAGGGTTATCTTATTGTTCTAAAATGTGACACAGGGCAGGAAAAGCACTAGGAATGATACAACTATATATTAAAAATCTACAAAACTACAAATATATGTAAAAGCTAAAAATCTTTAGGCACCAATATCACACAGTGAAAGCCCCACCACACCTGCATGTAGACTATACCCTCCCTATGCTGCTGGTAGACCCAACCATTAAGGTACAACCTTGGAATGTTTTCCATGATGCTGATCCCTAAAAAGGAGGGCCAGCTTGGAGCATCCAGATCAAAAGCAGCTTCTGCAATGGTGTTTATGGTCCTGAACATTTTCAAGAGTGTAATGCAATATTATACAGCTAAATATATGGTTTTATTAAAAAAAATCACTCATTGTCTTGGTCCTTTCTGAAGAAGATGTATGTGTTTGCAGACCAGAATATTCTGCTGATGGGGAATATTTTTCTCCTGGCAGGAATCCAAGCATCAAAATGTGGGTTTTCGTAGCTGTGGTGAGTAATCTGTCAGCAGGGAAACCATGACAGCCTAGAGGAGGAAGAGAAGAAAAAAATCCAATCACATTGGAAACAGATACTCCATAAAAATAAATAAGGGGGAAATATTTTCCAGCTCTGAAGCCTTGTGTTGAAAGTTATTATCCTGACAAAAACGGCACCCTTAGATTTATTTGCTAGCATTTCTGATGATGAATCAGGCAAGAGCTGAAAACCAGTTAGGATGTTCTGTATTGTAGCTGATAGATTTTCTCAGTGTGGACAAAATATATTAATGGACAGCTTAGAAGCAATTCACACAAGCATTTAGATCAAATGCTGAGGCCTTTTTGGCATGTTGTGATGTATTCTCAGCTACTTCTAGAAGATGCTGTAGGTACCCAGACATCACATGGGCTGGCTTGTGGATTTCAGCAGTTTCCATTAGCATCAGTGAGAGTCATGCTAGAATATGGGCTCTGAAATTCATCCTAGTTTAGCTGTACTTTCTGCAGTGAAACATGGAAAATCCCCCCTGAGGTTAAGAGTGTGCCATCCACCCCTCCTGCCCTGCCTGCCCAGCCTTAGGCACAGCAGTGAAATGGAATGATGGGACTGTCAGCTAAATAAAATGTGCTGCTGCAGCAGCTCTGCTGCCCCTCCCACACCTGTGCCCACAACAAAGGCCTTGACAAGGCTTTATGTGGTTCACACTGCTGTGATTTCACAACAAGGTCTGACTGCACATTGTTATTTTGGCCCAGCACTGGGTTTGTGAGGGTTCTCCAGGGGCTGTGACCTTGCTGCCTGTCCCTCCTTTCCCCTCATCACTGCCCAGTGTGACAGGGTGATCCAGGCACACAGAGGTGGCTGAATTGCAGCTGTGCAGTCCCTCAGTGCTGTGTGTTTGTGGCTGCACTCAGCCCTGCTTGGATCTACAGCTGAGCAAATAATCTACTCTTCAGTTTGCTCTCTGTGCTGAAAGTGGTAGAAAATACTATATAAACAAGACCCATACATTCATTATTTTTATAGGTTGATAAAATACAAAGATGACATTTTCCTTTCCCCCCCAACTCCCCAAAAATGCGCATCTGGAACCCAAAGTAAAGGGCTTCTTTTCTTTTAAAAAAAAAATACTTAGGGCAATTAGAAACATGGCAAAATTTAAATAAAAAACCCAAGAATTTTGTTGAATTTTAAGGACAAAACTATGAATTTAACACTTCTGGGTTTTTTTGTAATTTTGACTGGGCCCAATGTCTAAGATCTTAGCAAACACAACACTCAACCCCTTATTTATTCATTTGGAGCACATCTAGACTTCATCTCAGAACTATGACAATGCCATCTCTGTTTTTCTTTTTGCCTCTGAAAGTTTTCACTAGCTTTTGTCAACTTGGTGGATCTAAAGCCAAGAATAAATAATAGGCTACTGAGAGCTGGCAGTAATTTTCTGAAATTCTAGGAATGCTGAGATGGGAGTTATGGTTTATGTTAAATTCCAAGTGTCCTCTCATGGTTCCCATGGATTGCACAGTGTTACCCACACCATAACTTTTCAGGATATTTCAAATCTTTGCTCTTCCAGCATTTTCTCAGGGAAAGTTCCCACTGGTGTCAGCAGCAGCTTCTCCTGAGAGAAAAGAACTGGTTTTAAGTGTTTGGGAAACTGTAGTTTCTAAGACCAGACCCTGGGACCTCAGTGTTTAACATGTTTTAATTGAGAAGTTGAGTTAATCATTAGAGTAAATCCAGTGATTTAATTACCAAAAAATGGCAGTTTATATTGTAGATTTCACTTAGTGATAAAACCTGGGTCAAGCAACAGCAGATTATCATCAAAATAGAACACATTTGTGCCTAGAAGTATTTGTGTTACAGTGTTGTCTCTAGTCAAAATTGTGATGTGTTCTGGGGTAAATTTGAGACATATGTTTTAACATTCACGATTTCTTGTGGAACTAGGTTGAATTCAAGCCTGTTGTGTAAGGCAGAACAGAATTGACCCTAACCTCCAAATACTGTTATCTTTTTTTTTTTTTTTT
>VXBB01015281.1:172021-201033 GCA_013399915.1 Illadopsis cleaveri
TTTTTTCTTACCATAGTTGTCCATTTTCTGTTTTCAGCCTCCTGGAAAACCAATGACCGTGGGGAATAAAACACTTCATCATCAACTTCTTCAGGTTTTCTGGGTAAACAGTGTAAAAAAGTCCAGTTGGAAGCAGCAGATTTTGCAGTCTGTAGATTAAAAAGCATTTAAAATAAAGACATGTGTGAGGACATTAGCAAAATCCTTAACTAGTAAAAGGGTTAACAAATTTTATATTAACTCCCACTCTGGTTACTTGGATGATGAACTCAGAAGAATTCCACAGACTTCAAAAGAATTCCTCATCTGTGAATGAGATGGGAATATCTCCATGCAAGTCTGTAAGAGTTCAATGCTGACTTCACAAAAGTCAAAAAGTCACTCCAATTTCTCTGATTTTAGAAGGGGAGTGAAAACCCCTCTGCTGCTCCACATGTTCTGGAGCTGGTTCTCATTGGGAAGCTCTGAAGGAGGCCAAGCCATGTGGAGTGTGTGACATAACTCAAACTTTGTTATCTCTGGGAGTTTTTTAAGCTGGAGGGAGCTTTGCATGTGCCTTTTCCATGGCTCCCCTCAAACCTCCCTGAACTCATGCTTCATTGATGTTGATTCTTATAAATGCAAACTGTAAAATGTAAAAAAACCCCAAAATATCAGTTCTTACCTGCATTGTAATCTGATACCCTTGAAAGGCCTTTAGTCTTTCTTTCTTCTCCTCTTCTTGTCCCATGCTTATCCATGTGTCTGTAACTAAGACATTGGCACTGTCTGCAGCTTCCAAAGGGTCTGTTGTGAGAAGTAACTTGGTACCATACTAATGTGAGTAAAATAAGGAAGATCACTAAGACAAGGAACTTCAACTTCATTTATAACGAAAATAAACTCTATTCAAACTATTCTACTAGGCTGTTTCTTAGGCTCCTACCTCTTTGGAGTTCTGTTCAGTTATTTTAGTTATCCTGAGGTCTGGTTCAAAGCCCTGACAAAAGAGATGATAGGCAAGACATCATGGAACATATATAAGATCTTCACTAATTAATAAGAATGGTTAGAAAAATATTTATTGAACTGTTGGCCATGGAAAAAGAATATCTTTCAGAGCTGTAAAACTTGAGAAAATAATGTTGATTTTGTTGAAAGTTTATTTTGGAGATAAAGTGGCAGAAAGTGTTCTAAAAACATAAGAAAAATGTATTTTGACAGTTACAGAATTAAGTGCATATACAGCACAAGTTTTTGTTCTAAACTGATTTTTAAAAATATTGTATATTGTACAATGCAACATTCTAAAGTGCTGCACCGCCAATTTAAACAAAATGAGATGCAACACTTCCACCCAGCCGAAACAGGCTCAATTTTCCTTTTATTTTTTTTATGGGGAGAGTGCATTGGATGATTTTGTAAGGCTTTATCAAATTGAGCTGTGATCCTCCATGATTTATATTCCTGTCATGTATTCCCATTTCTGATGTTGGACTCAGTAGAATCACTTCTACTTTGCATCCGAATCACTGGATGGGGATTTTGTACCCTGGTTCTGAAAACAGGCACTGAAGATAGATGCAGTCACCCCCAGCTGGGGCCCTTGACCAATGCCTGGGTGTTTGAGACAAGCCTGGGTGAAGTTTGCCTTCCTTTCTCCGTGGGTTTGGTTTTCCTTACCCTGGGAGTGGCAATCCGCAGGTGCATTCCCAGCTTTGCAGCGCTGGTCATGAAGGACTGCAGGACGTTGTTGCCATCCCCGATCCAGGCAATGGTGAGCCCCTTCAACCCCCCAAAGTGCTCCTGCCAAAGCAATCACAAGCTCTGGGTTACATTCTAGAGGAGCTGGGCAGGCTGATGGACAGGAGGGAATGATGAGAAGGGTCTGTGCAAAGGCAGCTGGCTGCCTTCAAATGCTACCTGCACAGACCACACCTGGAGTTACTGCTCCTACAGGATGGTGACAGAGGAAAAGCCCCCTGTGTCACCCAAGAAGGCCCAAGTGCTGCTGCTTCCCCTGGAAAAGGACACATTGGCACAATGTGGTGAGGCTCAGGCTGAGAGATTCAGCACCAGACACAAAGTGACTTTAGCATCACTGATATACAGCTGTTCTTTGGGCCTCATAAACATCAGTGAATGTTAGAAATTATGAATTTAGAGACAGTCCTAATGCCTGGAATAGAACTCCTTCCAGCTTTCCCCCAGATTGTGAAAATATCCCTACTGAAGTTTGCTCTGGCTTGGTTGCCTCTACACGCTGTTCCCTGTGGCCATGGCAGTGACCACGTCCTGGGAGTGCATCTTCACCCCACAGCTGCACAGGACAGCAAAGAGCAGCACTCTGGAAGCAGCTGTGCCACTCATGGCCTGCAGCATTTGTTCTCCATTGTTCAGCCAAAGAGTGCAGGGATTTTTTTAAAAATGTGGATTACCCGGACTTGAAACAGCGTTACAGAGTTAACTGTGGCTTTTCCTGATGGCACTTACAGCCTGGCCATGTGCAGCTACTCTGTCCCTCCACCCAGCACACAAGGCCTAAGGAGGAACAAGAGCAACAGGGGTTACATATTTCCAGAGCAGGACAATTAGAGGCTCCTTAATGAGCCTTGTTTTAATGTTTATAGGCACTTCAGCTGATACCAAAATTTTTACAAAGACGTAACCAAATTCTCCTATAAGCCTGCTCTGTAAAACTCTACCTCTCGAAAAAATTTCTGAAGAGCCTTTTATTCTTAGTTCAAATCTGGACCATGCTACAATTGCATTGCAGTAGCTGGAAGCCAGACAGTGTTTCAACACTTTGTGTGACATGATTCAATGCTTGTCAGAGAGGATAAGCATCCACATTGTGCTAAGTGGCAACCTTGCAGGCAGTTGCAGAAAAGATGCCAAAAACTGAACAGGAAAAGGGCTGGGACTACCCCGTCCTCTCCTGGCAGCAGCCTCTCCTAAACAAATAGTTTGTGAAGTTGTTCCAGAACAAAGTTATTAACATTTCTTCCAGTGATTACAGTTTTGAGTCAAAAAAGGTAGTACTTGAAATATTGAATGACATTAAAGTGCTGTAAAGATCTAAATATGATAGAGTCCTAGACTGTTCAAGTTTAAGGGCTATGGTATTGCAAAAATATCACTTTTTCAGCTGAACTTTGTTAACAGCAGGCTCATTGGCAGAGGTTGGATGCAAGGGCATTTACAGGAGAACAAATCAGGACTTTGTGGACAAGGAAGTTATTTCAGTATAATCACTCTGCAGGTCTCCAAGGATCTTTCAAAGTCCTTCCACATCTCCTAGCAATGGTGCTCCTAGGAGAAGGCCAAACTGAAGCATTTATTTAAGGTGTTGTTTCCATTTAGGGCTTAGTGATAGCTGAGACCAGAACCCACAGCCAGAAGCAAGTGAGACAGTCCTGAGTTCTTTTCATCTCACTGTTTAAAAATAGACATCTCAGCCTTAATACTCAAAGCATTGACTAGAGTCACAAATACACTGCTATGTTAAACAACTTCACCTTATTGCCAGCTGCTACTCTGCATTAAAAGAAGCACAGTGCATACTAAGTGCTTTCCTCTGTTTTCCCAAGCCACTAGCTGTTACAGATAAAATATGGAGTGCTGGAAATGTCTGTATAATGATCCCTGATACACCCTGCAAATGGCAAACTACATCTGCAGTGACTACTGTATAGAGTGGACATAGCTGAACTGATTTTAATGAAGATGTTTTGCTAATGGAAGGAGTCATAGCAAGGCAGAATCAAGCTGTGTGTGTGCTGGTGGAGCCTGTTTTGTATCCTGTGCTTGGCTTTATGCTGTCACTGGTGCATTGCTGCTGTAATTCAAACCTCTTCATCTAAAGCCAGATCACTGTGACTGTGACTGTACTGCTTAAAAGCAAACACACACCCTCAGCTTCCAGCAAAGAGGGGGTGACTTAGTCAGAACCAGAAAGCTTGGGGGTAATACAAAAGCTACAGTAAATGAGACACACTTCCCCTCCTGCCCACTCCCTCTTTTATAGTATGTGCTTACGCAATCACACAGGTGAAACCCTACTAAAAGTGTTTTAGTGCTACCACTCTGAATTAAATGAGAGCCTTTACAATACCTGCTGATCACCAGAACCTCTGAAGATATTTCCCCTTTGCATCCCTCTCCAGTTTTTACAAATTATGTTATATTGATGTAGGCTTTACTCCTGCATGGGTGGTCTGCAATTTCACTCTACATTTGGAGCATGACTCCTAGTAAAGCCACACACAAAAAACCCCAAACTTATTTAGAAAGTCTAGAGCCCTTCTTGCTTATGAAGCCTCTTTGGCAAACTAGTAAGTGCTTCTGTAGTGCCATAAAACCTGCCTGTGTTATTCTCTTGAAAAATCTCAGCTAAATAAGTAATACAAATTTTAATTTCAATTATTTTCTCATCCTTATTTTACACCCTTGCTTTTACAATGTTTCATTCTGCCCTTTTCCATGGCTGCAGTGTATCAGTGTAGGCAACCCTGGGAAAGAATAAGTATGCTCAGTGATTTGACCCTGCTGTATGTGTGGAGAAGACTGGGTTAACTAATTAGGGACATTTGTGTCTGCCTCTGCCTGGACTTGCTTCCAGTGAGACTGAAACTCTGACACCATTATAGATTAATTCTGAAGTGTTTGACCACAACTGTCATAACAGCCCTCAATTAAAACAAGCTTTTGAATAATGAATCAATAATCTGTCAAATTTTAAAACGAAGTGCCAGGGACCAATCAAAGCTTTAGCCCTTTGGGAGACAGTGAAATCCAGTAAATGAGAAACTGGGCCAACTTGGATGTTCTGGCTCTCAAACTGGGCTTAAGGCAGATGCTGGGCCAGTTATCTTTCTTACTCCCATGCTGGTTTTTGTCATGGTTATTGATACAGTATATTTTAGAGGATCAGGACAGATCTTAGTTGGCTGGGATTTTTAATTGTTAGAATAATAAAGATGATGATGGTGATGGATTTGAAAATTGTAAAAATTTGAGGTCTTGGGGTCACACAAGAAGGAGAATTTGAGAATATATTGCAGCCCTTTTCAGGCTGGTCAACATTATTTGTTATGCTGTTTAAAAAGAAATCACCAATGCATTTTTTATGCCAACCATTGCTTTCTAAAAAAGAAAATTCCCCCCAGACCAGTGACATAAAAGCTAGTGGCATATGGATCCAGTCTAATTACCAGCCTGGCCATCCTGCAGTCAGCTACAAGTGAGCTGATTTGGACAGTGACATTAATTTCAATTGAATCAATGTCAATACCCGGGCTGTCTCTGGAATACAAATTGTGTGATGCTGCCCTCCAGCCACGCTGAGCAGAGCAGAAGCTGAGCCACAGCTCCTGCCCAGGACATTGAGAGGCACTGGGGGGACTCAGCACGTGGCTGTTTCAGCACAAACAGGGGAGTAAAGGGGCTCAGTGTGTGCTCACAAACTCACAGTCTTTAAAGGCCAAATCCCCAAATCCTCAAAATCGGGTTCTTTACATGTTTGCAACCATTTCGAGTGGGTTATAACTCAAGCACACTCAATTCAACACAACCTTTAAGAAGGAAAGTAGTGTATATATATGCTAAGAAAAACATTTATCTGGCATAATAGAGGGCATTAACCCTGAGCACACCATTAAAGGACAGAGCCAGCTTAGACTTCAAACATGTGAGCAGATCCAAGTTGCTCAGGAAGAAGGCACTGGGCTGAGTGAGGATGCTGAACCTGAGGAATCTCACCCCAATATTCATAACAGGAGCACTCTGGATGATCTGAAAAGAACACCTTGAACATTTCCAGGATGAGAATTTGCCTTGAATACAGAATGAGAATTGACAGCCCTGAAAATAAACCAGCTGCATTGTTTGGGGGATGCAATGGACTATACTATAATAACAATACTAAAATGCATCTGGGAAGGGGAAAAGGGAATCAGAAGCTATAAGTAAGAAAATATTTTTTCAAAACAAACCATGCAATTATGTAGTTTCAGACCAAAGAGAAAGTACTTGGGGAGGGTTCAAGAAGGCACACAACAAAACTAATAGGATACAGAAAACAGAAGCATAAAAAATGTGCTAAGAATGAAGAGGACCAGAGTACATGTAGAGCTCCACTGGAAAACAGAGAAGAAGAAAAAAAAAAGAAAAGAAAAAAGATACATTTTGGGTGTGTGCTGACATCAGGGAGTAACAGACCCAGGCAGGAAAATATTTATGGGGATAGGGAAGAGACATTTTTTAAAGAGAAATAAGCTGCACAAAATCTGCAGTTACATTTAAATATTAGCCTAGCAGTCTGTGCCACTATTGTATCTTGCGTGTATGTATAAATCAAATAAATTGCCTTTGCATTGCACAGAAACAGTCTAAATGTTATATATGGACTTTCAACTCATTTAAAGAATCAGTGGTACCATTCCACATCCCTTTATTAATCTTTTTCCAGGCAGTACTTGGATGACATCTTGCTGAAAATCCCATGAGAAGCTTGATTGGGGTAAGTAGCAACTAGACCCTCTGGCTCACACCTCTTCAAGAGTTAATCTGACTTCTGTGGCCTGGTAAAGTTCATTATATGATTAAAATGTTGTTTCATTACATGCCACTCCAGTCTTCTTCAACTCACTGTACAGTGCAAAGAGGAAAAAAAGGGAGCAGAGGAACAGGTCAGAAAGGGAGAGTTCAGGCAGTGCCATCACCCACAGGGAGCTGCTGAGAGCTCTCCCCTGCCTGCCTCTCTCTCCTGGCTAAGAAAGCAGGAATGGAAAGTGAGTCAGCAACCAGCAGTGCAACATGCCCTTGGCATAGCAGGGTGGCCACCCAGCTGCCCTACAAAGATCTCCTGACAAAGCTTGGGCTAAAGAATCTGCTGGAAAGAGTCAGGGAGAGATGGGCAGATGGAGGAAATAGTGCTCTACTTATTGGGCTGAGTGTGAAAATGCTGCAAATTTTAAAAAACTTCCATATCTGTCTAAAAGCTGAGCCATTCCTTGTGATCTCTGTAAGTACTTGCTTTGTCATGACACCTTTCTATGTCAAATACATCTTTTGTTTGAGCACCAACTGCTATGGACCTGTTTCTTCATCACCAAAGACATCCTCCCTGCTGTTTGGGGCAGCAAGGGCACCCACAGCTGTTGGTGCTGCCCTTGGTATTCAAACCAGGGAAAAGTGCAGCCTGTGGGCTCATGTTCACCCAGAGCTTCTACCATAGCTGCACGACAGGAGGATGCAGTGGAGGAGGAGCAGGGGGAGATCAACAGGGTAGGTTCTCATCCTGTTGTTTTCTGTAGGCTTCCCCCTAAGATCAGTGGAGAAAGAGATGCATCTCCAGAAGTGATTGAGATGCTCAGTGGTCTCTCTTCATTAACTGCAGGTGGAGTAGAGGGCAGCAGCACTGTGAACCTGGGTCACAGTGGCCTAGATAAAACCATGTTTAGGGGCAGAGATATCCATGGTTGTGTGGGCTGTGAGTCACAGATTGTTCCTGAAGAGTTACTCATAAGTGATAAAATGCTAATTAATAAGGTGTTTGCAAGATAGAACATCCCACAAAACACAACCAGAAGATTCTCCTGACTAATATTTGCACACAGTGTTTACAATGAAATAATGACACTCTCATTACAGCTTACTGTCTTATGCAATTTGAGCATTGAAGCTGGTTCAATGTGATCTCACAAGTCTCCCTTATTCTGAGGTCTGTGAGCATTTTAGTCTCAAGTTCACCAGTTTTTGCTGGTATCTTTACTGTGAATATAAAAATTTACAAAAAAAATACTTTAAATAAAAAAGTGATTTTCACCAAATACATGAGTCTTTCAGTATTTAAGGTTTAAAGCATGAGTAATTTAATATTACTCTCACTAGATCTTTCCCATGCACTTTATGTCCCATAGCAAAGTCCCCAACAGCTGAGAAACATAGCTGAATGAATCAGGAAATTATTCTGCCCTACCGTTTTCAAGCAGTGTGGTTTTTATTCATTCAGAAAGTAAGCAAGGTCAGAGGAGTTCATCATAGTTGTCAACCAGCCCTGCAGTATAATAATCTTTTTTATTAGCCAGATCCTCAACCGATTGTAAAACCACATAGTACTTCTGTTCACAGATAAACATCTGGTATTCTGCGTGTAAAATGTTATCCTGCTGTCAGATCCACTATTACATTAGATAAAAATAAAAAATACAATCTCTTTTAATGTTTCTTTGATGTGAGCAAAGTTTAAACTGGTTAAAGTGCCTGAACACTAAGTGTTTGTACTGGTAACATTAACTGGCTTTTCAAAACAAATCTGTTCAACCAATTTTCTAATATATAAATAGTGATTCCTTTTAAGCTGTCCATAGATTAGGGAGGAATCAAGAGCAAACTACTGAGTGTTTTCAAGTCACTGGAAAAACTTCTGCTGGCTTTGCCTGAGCCAGATTCTCATCTTTGTCTTAATATGTACAGCCCTCTGTACATTCTTTGAATTGCAGACTAATTCCAATGAAGTACTTAATTTTATGCTTAACTTCAGTCCCACTACAGCTGATAGAACTATGTAATTGTTTTAAATTAAACAGGTCCTTAATTATATTGCTGGATGAAGATCTCTCTAAACAACAAGTGCCACGTAATTACTACTTTGAAAAAGCTAGGGATAAATGGTTTTGAAGCTGACTTCCCCAAATACTAAGAATTGCAAAAAAAAAATTGTTTCTATTTTTACCTGAAGAGTTAGGTAATCAGCCAAAATCTGAAGAGGATGGTATAAATTGGACAATCCATTGATTATTGGGATCGTGGCTTCTTTCGCCATTAGGTCCAGATCATTGTGGTCATAAACTCGAGCCAAGATTGCATTTGTCATGCTAGACAGCACCCTGGAGATGGCAGAAAATACTCAAGTCAAACATAATAAATACACCCTTATTGCACTCTTCACTGTGCAACACATAAATATTAATGAGAAATGGTAATGAATCAATATTTTTCAGCTATCTGAATAATTTATCATGCCTGCAGAACAGACTCAAATGTAGTCATTTAACAAGCTGCTAATAAGTAAGAAGTTTCACTTCCTAACACTACTGTAGTAAGTAAATGAAAACTGCAGCTCTATTTTATATTCTTTTCTCTTCAGCATTTAATTGTAGATGGAACATCGATACATGTTAAGTTCTCTGAACTAAGATAAGAGATTGTGTGATACTGTAACATTTGAAGAATTTGATAACCTCAGAGGAGGTAGGGTTTATGATTTTTTTTTCCAGTCTTTTAGCAAAGAACAAACGTAGCATTGACTGAATATTATAGACCCTGTATGGTAGCCTGACTTTGTGAGGGTCAGCAATACAGATCTGTCTGGGATTACAACAATTGTTTACTGATCTTAATAACCACAGAAACAGAACATGCTGGGGTTGTTGTCCTGCTTCCTCCTACCTACACACCTGTGTATTGACTCACATGGTATCAGCATCCAAGTAATGCCCAAATTTCAAACTCAGTACAAGGGAAGGAGTTGCAGGACCCCCTGTACCACTCTGGCATTAACCTCATTTGCTGGAGTGTGAAAGACACAGAGATTAGCATTGTGGATTATCATAGTATACTCTGAATTTTTTAGATAAATTAAATATGGATTTGAGTTCTTGATTTCTCTGAATTTCTGTGTTTTAATCAGGCCCTGAAGCCTGACTTTGAAGTAGCATTTTGTGTGTTTTCATGTTATCTGAAATAGGACCTTAAAACAAAACAAGGGAGGACTGAATTAGAAATATGTGAAAAAAAAAATCCTTGCAGTATCTGCCTTCCTGATTAGCCATGACAAATTCTTGCACCTCCTTTTGTGGAAATAAGGCTGTTAATACCATCATCAGCAAGGTCTCCTGATGAAGCCAGTAACAAGCATTTTCTACTGACACCAGACGTTCCTCACACAAGCAAAGCTCTTATAAAATGTTACAAGATTACCTGTAGAACTCTCTCTGAAGAAAAGACTGTCAATAACAGCTACAAATGAAAAGGAGGAATTGAACAAGGTATTTACTGATTACAAAGTACTGGAACAGTTGCTGTTGGTGTCATTATTTCTTCTTAGCCCACAAGTTCCTTTCTCTGGGGGAAACCTGTTCTGTTCTGAACTGGTCATCAGGGATATGATGCATGGCTCCTTTTGTTAGCCATCTCACTGGCAGACACCCTAAACAAGACACAACCAGCCCCCTCAGTCAAGGGAAAGGGGCAATCACACTGGGAAATTGCTCATTTTCCTTATAGCTTTTTTTCCCTTTAGAATGTCAGGACAGCTGATTTCTGTTTGACACAGCTGATCTAGAAATTAAAGAAGATGGTTCCTTCAAGAGTATGCATTAGGGAAAATTCAGTCATAATCACCAGCTAGTGAAAACTGCTGGACTTTCATCTTTAGTCTGTTGAAGGGAGATATCAGACTTATTAAACACCTACCAGCAGGACATCAGACAGTCCTTCTGTCAGCATTTCTAGATGTCATATTTTACAGTAGGAAAATCAGCTGTAAACTGGCTTTATTCTTTGTGAAATCAAAATAAAACTAAACTTGGGGGAAAAAACACAAACAAATAACCCTCACCTGGAGGTCTCTGATTACAGAGAAATGATTAAATCTCCAGTAATTAAATCAGTTTAAAGGAAACCATGTAAGGCTGGAATTGCATAGGAAAAAAAAAAAAAGGTTCTGAATGTATGACAGTCTTATCAAAGGTGAAGTTTTGGAAGCTGAGGGCCTGTAAGCACAGGTTCATCAGGTGACTGCATTGAAAGTTCTTATTTTATCAACCACTAGGTCTTTCTCTCTTTTCATTCTTTTGCAAAACAGTGAGACTATAAACTTCAAAATCCCAGAGACTGGAAATATGTTATATGGGAACACTGAGTACAGTGGAATGCTGCATATCTCTCTTTTCAAAGTAATTTTTATTTCTACAGAGAAAACCTCAATTTTTTTTCCTTAACTGTATCCTCTGAGGAATCCAAAATGAAACACAGAGTATGCCTTTTTGGTATGACAGACCTCTGAATCTGAAAATAGGGCATTTGCATATATTTTGTCTAGAATACTGCTATGCAAAGTAGTTTTGCTTTTGTTTTGAACGTTTATAGCCATTCAAAAGCTTTAAACTTCTGACAAGACTACTTCACTTTCACATATAGTCTCATAGGGACAGACAGTGGATGTGTTCTCAGCAAAGTAAACCCGTTCCCCATAAATGCAGAGATTAATGTCCTAATAATTCCAGTGGACTGGAAAAATCACCCTATGAGCTCTTCAGGGCTGCCACTGAACCTGATGGCCACTGAGCTTTAGTGATGCCCAGTGGAACTGCTCTGCAGTGGGAAATACAGACACAGTATTTATATTTCATTTCAGGTAATATATCAGACATGTTAAACAGCACTGAAAGGCTTTGAGCTCCTTAATGGGCGGTAACTTTTTGCCACTGTGTCACAGTAAATGTAAATGTCTTGTGAAGCGTGGAGGAACTGATTTATGAGCAGGTAATAAGTCACTAAAAATACGTTCACAGCAGCAATGCTTTCAACCCTTACCTGCAGCAGTTCTAACAAAAACTGTGACTTTTATGGATCTGTGTCCCTTTCACATTAAGTCTCAATCTCAAGTACTTCAAAGGCCTTCAGAGCCCCAGACACATGGCTGTAAATATTTGAAATACCCTCTGGGTCTACTAGAGGCATTCTTTTTTGTTCTTACATTAACTGATTGAGGTTGGGATGTCATCTTTCATTCCCAAGAAGCACTAAGGAATTAACACTCCAATTGTTCTTTCGGGTAAACTGCTCAGCCTTGATTATGCAGTCAGTAGTATTTCTGCTAATGAGAGGAGGAGTGGAGCAGAGCATGTGGGACTCTATAAGGATTTGGGAAAACCCCCTGTCCACTGTAGCAGGTGAGAGCTGTGACCCAGCAGATCAGCAAAATCCCCAGGTAAGAGCCATAATAGGGACTTGTCCTGGAAAAGCAAGCAGTGACAGAGAAAATGGGGCTCAAGGTTTGCTTGGAAAGTGACTATTGTAGGAACTTTATCCACAGAACGGGGAACAGCTAGAAGATTTGCTTGCTTCTATTTATTGCCTTGTTTGTTGTAGTTTATAGCCTGCCTTTTTCCTTTTTTACATGTGCAAAGAAAGGCCATTCAGGACACTGTAAACAAAAGATTTAATGTCCCTTTACTGTCACATTTGGGAAGAAGAAGAAATGAAAACTGGCCTATATTAAGCATACCAGTTTTTGTGTCAGATTTGCTGTAGGGTTGGCATCTGAATGGCAGAGAGGCTCCAGGTGACAGTCCTGCATGGCTGGTGGGACAATGCTTGTAGAGGCTATTGCCCCTTTGGAAAGGCCTTGACTTCATCCTTCCCCTTCCTGAAGGTTTGGCTGTTGGGGCTCACAGGCAGCTTTGCAGTAGTGCAGATGAGGGAGGGAGCAGCTCACCTACAAGGAAAGGCTGAGAGAGCTGGCATTATTCAGCCTGGAAAAGAGAAGGCTCCAGACTGACCTAATTGCAGCCTTCCAATACCTGAACAGAGCCTACAAGAAATAATGGAGGGGGACTATTTACGAGAGCCTGGAGGTGACAGGACAGGGGGGAACGGCTCCAAGCCAACAGAGAGCAGGTTCAGATTGGATATTAGGAAAAAATTCTTTACTGTGAGGGTGGTGAGGCACTGGAAGAGGCTGCCCAGAGAAGCTGTGGATGCCCCATCACTGTCTGTGTTCAAGACCAGGCTGGATGGGACTCTGAACAACCTGGGATAGGAAAAACTATCCCTGTCCATGACAGGGAGGTTGGAACAAGATGATATTTAAAGTCTCTTCCAACCCAAAGTATTCTATGATTCTATTGCTGCAGCTCACTTTGATTATGGCAGAGTTCTGTATCTGGCAGAGAGTGAGAGCTAAGTACTTTCAAACCCCAAGAGACTGACATTGTTACTGTCTATTATCAACACCCATATGTCTTCCATTTCAGTAGTAAAAAAACAAGTAAAGGAAAATTTAAAATGTTCAAATGTTTGATCTTTTTTTCTTAAATTTTCATTGGATTTCCTCACAGAGAACAGCAACACAGTTCTCAAACAGTCTCTCCCACTGACTGAGAACTGTGGTATTCAGCAGAGGCAATGGAACTCATCTGCCTGATTGCACATTTTGAATTGAGTCTGATGAGCTTGACTCTGCATATCTTTCACCAGAACAAAAAGGACCACTCAGGCACTGCTCACCTCCCAACAGCCGGGCCTGACTGAATCCACCTCAGGCTGCAAAAGGGCTGCCTAAAAAGCAGGATGATGCTAAAGCTGGATGAAGCTTCAATAGCTGGAGTGCTTATGGAAAACAGCAGGAGCACCTACAAAACATGACCTCCTGTTCTGCCAGCTTCCTGCCACATCACAGGCAGTCCACTGCAGAAGAACTCTGAGCTCAGGTCCTCCCTGCCACAGCAATGGAGACAGGCTGCTACCCATTCCTGCATGCATGTGGGAGTGGGCATGACTGAGATCTTCAGAGATTCCACAGCCTAGCCTCCACAGCAGTCCTGACAGTGGGTGCAGGAAATCTGAGCCTGGCTACAAAGTGTGGGTCCACTTTCATGCTGCTGAAACAGGGGATCAGAAAGGCTCTCAGTGCCACCCTGTGACTGCAGAGACACTACTACAGCAGGTTAAGACCCACCAGCAGCTGGCCTAACTAGTATAAATTATGTCTTTGCTTTTTGATTTTGCTCCAAGGGCAGCAGAACCAGAAGGTTTGAGTCTTGTTAGAATGCGTGTGTTGTCATCAGTGGAATTACATGGCTACTGAGGTTCATAAAATTGTTCTATTTGTAAATGCAACCCTTATTGTAAATGCAACCCTATTGTAAATGCAACCTCTATATGCCAAAATAAGTCTCAATGTGGGAAGTATAGAATAGCTTGAGAGGATGGAATAAAGGTTGACTGAGCTACAGATTCTGTGAGCTGATCTATAAATATTTAAGAAATTTGGACTACCTTCTGACATTTTCCAGAAAGAAAATATCAGCTTCCAAAATTCTGCAAGACAGGTATCAGCCCAATCAATTACCAAATGCAGTGATCAATCAAATGACATTTTACCAACCTTGCTGTATCTGTGAGACTCTCATTAGTGCCCAGATGTATGTCTTGTGTTGTAAGGAAGGAAGGATGTCCTCCAAGGAGAGCAAATCCTACCGTGAGGAAAAATTTTAAAAAAAGGGAAATTAAAACATCAGCACCTCATATTTACTGCCAAGATTCAAAATCTTTTGGATATAAAATACATTTACAAAAACAAAAGTTGAACTAAGCAGGGCATCCAACAGTTAAAATTATTAGCATTTGACACATGAAATTTAAAATAAATGTGCTTTGGAATAAACTCACTCCAATGCATGCCTTACTGAAATACTCAGCTCTGAGTTCTGATCTGTGATCACAGGAACAGTCATTCAAGCTGCAGGGCTATGCATTGCCACAAGCATCACTGCTGCTTCCTGTTAAGAGCCAGGTAATCCATTCATCATGCTACATTTCTACTCCATGGGACTTTCCATCCTAGAAGGGCCATCCAAGTCACCTGGTGTACTTCCTTCCGAGGATCAACATTGCTTTTCATGTAAAGTCACTCAGATAGAAAACTCTAAGCCTGCTCATACGCTGCAACAAACTTGAATTTGGTCTCAAAGGACCAAGTGCCTTAAAAATGATAATGTGAGAGAGAGAAAAGGAAAGGTCTCAGGCCCTGCCAGCATCCCTTTGCCCTGCAATAGTTAGGAATCTGCAGTGAGGTCCAAAGAACTGGATGGATTATGTATGAAGAGTAAAATCCATTCCTGAGCAGGAAACCATGGAAAGACTTGAGCATCATTTAAGAATATAAAACACTTTGGGCAACTTCAAAGGTGTCTGAACAGTGTTTTGGATGAAGACAAATTTCATGTGAAGGGCAACTCTCAGGTTCTCTGCTGCTTTATTTTAATTGCACCATCAGTAGAAAGTTGCCACAAGCAACCATACAACACAGACAGGGAAGAAAACATCTTTTCACCAACATCTGAGTCTCTCTGCCTTTGCCTGTTTAAAGTCTGAAGCCTTTTTCTGCTGAATCTGAGTGTAAAGTCCCTCATGGCCACACATTGGGAGGATGGGGCTGTTTTATGAACTGTCACAGATAGTTTAGCATAAGCTTAGCAAGGGACAGAGAGTCCCACAGCTGGGGAGGTACCAAGTGTAGGATTTGAATTAGGCTGTTCATAGCCCTGTAAGGCATTTTCTGTATGATAAGAACAACTCCCTTCCAGTACAGATATTTCCCGCAGGCAGATCCTGCCCTGTCACTAGCATTTCTGATGGAGGAAATTTCCAGAGAATCTTAGTATGGGCAAAGCAGCCTTGTTGAGACACCACTGTGGGGGCATGAGTCTTTTATTGTGACAAAAATCTAGAAAGAAGCCCATCTTTATATTTATATTGCCAGGAAGAGAAAGACTGCATAGAGCACAGAAGAGTGGAGACCCCCACTTTGTTTACCAAACTCTGATGTCTTGGAGATGCTGATGAATTTCGTGCTGTTAGAAAAAAGAATTAAAAAGAGAGAGAAAAATAGAAGTGGAAAAAGAAAAAAAAAAACCAAAAAAACCCTAGAAGAAAAGGTCAAAAGCTGCTCAGGCTGGCTGTATTCATTAGATGACACTGCTGCCAGATTCAGCACTGCAACTTCAGCACAGTGGTTGTACAGGTCTGCCACAGATTAAAAACTTTGTCTCACAGCTACTTTTTAAAAGAGGATTAAACCAGGACTGAACACTGAAACCTTTCACAGATAAAACCAACAGGTGCAGGCAGCAGGTCTGGGCCCCCCAGCTGGGCTCCTTATGCAGAGCAACCTTTATTAACAACAAATCCTGTGGGCAGCAGGGTTGAGGTGAGGTCTTCTGCTTTGCATCAGTTCAGCCAGCCTCTGGAGTTTAAAATACAACAGACAAAAAAAAAAAAAATACTGGCAAATCATTGTCTTTGGACTGCCTCATTGTCTTTAAGTGTCAGATTAAAAGTAATGATGCTCCAGGTCCCACCTGAAGGGCAAATTTCTACTCCCCTAGCCAGTGAACATTCATTTTATTGAATGCGCCCTTTTTAATTGCTTATTATTTTCATTAAGGGTTGCTCCAAATCTCAACAATATTGCAAGTCAGACTCAGCAAACTTTTAAGAATGAAGCACCATTTATTCTACTATTACTTTTTCACCTTCCCTCTGCAGCTCAGACAGGAACACTGTATTTAGAGGACAGTGTATGCAAACTACACATTACAGCCTGTTAATTCAGTGCAAATTTTTATGTCAAGACCTCAAGGATGAACTGTCATCAGCAGTAACTTTTCCTTCCCAAATCATTGTGGATTTTTTTTGAGTCATATACAATTATATCACTGATTATTCCTGCAAGTTCCACACAATACAGCAGCCCTGCATTTTAGGATTCTAAATGCATACACTTTGGTAGATGATTCACAGTCCAGGCAGGCTCCAATGGACATGTTCTGTTTTCTATAAATGATGCCCAGGTAAAAAAATGGGAATCTCAACATTTATTCAGGATTGCCAGATGTCAGACAGCCCAGTCAGAGCTGTCACCTGGAGTCTGTGTACACAGCAGAGCCCTGATGTGTTGGGCTTTCTGCTCATGAACTGGCCATCTGTGCAGGGCCTGGGAACATATTTCCATCCAAAACTTTCCATCTGGAAATATAGGAGCTCTGTGCTCTAGCTTTGTGTATAGTCGCAGAGACAGAATCTTTTTCAGATTCTTTCCTCCAGACTACCAGTAGAAAGCGAAAAAAAAAAAAAGATGATTTTGAAGGTATGCAGGAACCAATTCAGCAAATAAACATTGGAGTGCTGTGTTAAACTGGGAGATCTAATTCTCTTTGTGGTCACAACCTGGTCATATCTAAGGCCACATGCTAAATATTTATATGAATCATGATGTCTTCAATAAACTACTAAATGTTCATACTGCAAATCCAGAATAGATTATTACCTCATGTCCACACTTCTCACTGCTGTTAGTTTTCAAAATACACAGTTTCATGCCTCAAGCTGAGGCACATTATTGACCCCCCTCATGCAGACTCTTTCAGACAGGACATGAGTGAAATCTTCATCCCAGGCTGTCCCTGCTGCATGGGGCAAGGGGACCAAAATGAATCCTGTAGTTCACAGGTTGGCTACACAGTTCTGGGGCTGTCACCAGGAGACACACACAGTCGTCTTCTCAGACTCAAAGGAAGGATCTTTCTCAGAATTTTGAGACATATGGATTTGCATTTATTAATTTCCCCATTGCCTGCCCAGACTTACAAAATAGGAAGTATTTCTCCATTTAGACTGATAACAAAGAACTCTCCTAGGCAGCAATTACAGAATATTCCTAAAGCAGAAGCTAAAAACTGATAAGCAGTTTTTGAAAGTTATTTTTAAGTTACCCTTTTAAGTGGAGAGTAAACTAAGAGTGCATTTGGGCCCTCTGTAATGAGGCCAAACTAAATAATACTCAGCCACTCCAACAGAAAACAGACCCTGTACCCCTGCCATGTAATACCATCCCCACTACATTAGTTCACATGCTATGATGCAATTATTTCTGTGACTCTGTGTAGCAGTCTTCAGGCATGGCCATCATATTCCTCTCACCCCACTGTGTAGGAGGAGTGAGTTGGGAGTAATTCCACTAAAGCCAGTGGCACTGAATCCCTGCAAGGCTGTTAAGATCTTGTATATTCCAGTGCACAGGAGAAGGTAGGCTGAGCTTTCCTACCTGCACTGCTTCCCCTCCATTTCTACCCTGTGAAATATTGTCTGCATTTAGCATCTGTGAAATGGTTGGATTTCTTTATGATTTATTCACTAAAACATAACTGCAGCTGTGTATTTCAAGAGCGACAGTGACAATCAGAATATTTTACACCAAAGCTATAACAAAAACAAGGCATTCACCTTTGTGCCATGTCTGAGAATGTTTATTTTACAAGTAATATATGGCCATGTGAATAGTTCTGCTCTCAAAAAGTACACAAGATTTTATGCAGAATGGGTATGGGATTCTGACTGTGAAGAAGTGGCATTTTCCAGTGTAATAGCAGATATGTCACATTTTCCAATAAAATAGCCAGTGATAGAAATAAATCTACTAGGCTCACAGAACTGGATTTACTTTGCCACTACTCTATGGAAGGTACTTCTAGTTCTGCATTAAACTTACAATATAACAACTTATCTTAGAAATGGTAAAATTATATGAGTTTCAGAAAAACACCTTAGGACAAGATTAAAGAGGCAATGAATTGTACCCCAAGGTGTGGTATGTTATTCAGTACTGTTGCAATGTCATTAGAATAAAACAGGATGTTTGAAAATCTTAAATATCAACTAATCTATTACAATGCATCATAAATTAATGATCTAATAATCTTCAGTTGATCTGGACAACTGGGAGAAATGCAAAAATGTCACCTCTAAGTTAAAGAAGGGCAAGAAGGGGGACACAGAGAATACAGGCTGTGCTGCCTCACCTCAATCCACGGGAAAGTGATGAAGCAGCTAATCCTGGAAACCATTTCTAGGCAGATAAAGGACAAGAAAATCATCAGGAGTGGTCAGCATGGATTCACCAAGAGGAAGTCATGCTTGAGCAGCTTGACTCATGCTTGATCAACCTCTATGATTTTATGGTAGAGGAGGGGAGGGCAGTGGGTTTTGTCTGCCTGGACTTCATTGTATCCACTGACAGTGTCTCCCATGAGATCCTCCCAGCCAAGCTGTGGATGCCTGGGCTGGATGAGCAGAGCCTGGGATGGGTTCAGAACTACCCAAATGGCCAGGCCTGAGAGTGGTGACCACCAGCACAAAGCCCAGTTGGAGGCCAGTGACCAGTGCTACCCTAGGGGCCCATTTGTGTCCACTCCAGTTTAACTCCTGTGTTAAGGGTCTCAATGGCCAAGTGTGGTTTCAGCAAGTCTGCTGATGACACAAAACTGGGAAGAGTGGCTGGTACATCACAGGGTCATGCTGTCTCCAGAGGGATCTTGACAGGCTGGAAAAATGGTCTGACAGGAGCCCCATGAAGTTCAGCAAGGAGAGATGCCAAGCCCTGCACCTGAGGAAGAATAGCCCCATGCCCCAGGACGTGGTGGGGGCCTCCCAGCTGGGAAGAAACTTAGCAGAAGAGGACTTGGGGGTCCTGGTGGACAGCAAATTGAACATGATCCAGCAGTATGTGAACCTTCCCAGCAAGGGCAGGGAATGGTGTCCTGGACTGCACCAGACAAATACTGCCAGGAGGTGGAGGGTGATGATCCTTCCTCTTTGTACAGCACTGGTGAGACCAAACCTTGTGAGTCTGGATTTGGGGTCCTCAGTTTGAGAAGCATGGACATATTGGATACAGTTGGTATGTCCTTGTTAACAAAGGGTCACAAAGATGACTGAGGGACTGAAACATATTTCATATGGGAAGAAAAGCTGAGAGAGCTGGGACAGCACAGCCTAGAGAGCAGAAGACTCGGTGGATATTGCTAATGTATATAAACATCTGAAGGGAGGAGGCAAAGAAGACAGAGACAGATGTTTTTCAATAGTGCAATGGGCACAAACAGGGAAGATCCCTCTGAATAGTAAATTCTATTTACTGAAAAGCTGCTTGAGCAATGGTATAGGTAGCCACAGAAGACTGTGGAATCTTCATTCTTGGAGATATTCAAAAGACTTCTGGATGTGGTCCTGGACAACTGGCTCTAGAAGACCCTGCTTGAGCAGGGCATTGGACCAGATGACCTTTAGAGATTACTTCCAACTTCAACCATTCTGTTTATTTTTCAATAATGTTGTTCTTTATAGGCATAGGGACAGTAGGGGTTCGGAAAAGACTTCCATGGTGTTAATATGTCCCAACAAACTCCTAGACACCGCACAGAGGACATTTTGTAATCAGTGCTTTCCAAGTCTCTACTCTGTAATGAAATCCACTGATTTAGCTGTTCCTGAGAGTTGCAAAGTTTGTTTAGATTAATCTCATCCGCAGGACCTTGCCCTACAAGTGACCTCCCTCAAGTCATTGAAGGAGCAGCTCCTGGGAAGTGCTATTGGAGATGACTCAGGAACTTTATAAATAAACGCTTCAATCCACTGCAATTGTCCACTTTCACTAGACATCAGAAAATTTGCATTAAATTATCTTGTTGAGCTAAAAGGAACACACGTGGCCCCACATTTATTTTGAGTTAGAAATTCCTAGGAGGGAATAATTTATGTTAAAAAAGCAGCTGAAATATATGGAGTTTTTGTGGACAGAAAAAACTTGAGTCTGCCTTTGAAGCAAAGTCTTAGGCTTAACAGACTTAAGACCAATTAACTGAAGGTGTGAAGTTAATGCACAGAAGCTAAACTGCATTAAACTCCCTTGTGGAAGCTCTCACTTAGAAATAAATTTGTGTTATTTCACTGGAGCTTAATTCTCTCTTGGATGAATTTATGTGCATTAACTCCCATCCTTAAGTTAATTCATTTGAACTTTCCTGAGCTTCCCTCTTCTATAAGCCTTCAAAAGCCAAGGAATAAGCAGTGTTTCCCTCAGAATACAGAAGAATGAAGGATAAACAGATCCAGAGAATTCATTATCTGGCCATATACCAGGATGGCAGGCAACAAAAAACTGGACTAAAAACACCGGAATTAAGAGGTGGGTGGTCTTCGCAGAGAGGGAATGCACATAAGTAAGTCCTCACTATCTGGAGAAAACAGAAAGCAAGAACAAGTCTGCTTAAAGAGCAGGATCAGCAGGCAAATGGCTGTGCCAGACAATACAAATTCAGAAATGCTTGGAGTTAACATATCTGCTTCTTCCTTCCATTATTTTTACCTTCTCTCTTACAGCTTGTAAAGAAATGTGAATACTCAACAGGTTTCCTGTTCCTTCACTAGGGGGAAACGAGGAATGTTGGATCAACTTAAATGAGAGAAGAGCAAGTTCTTCCTTGATGCATCACCAGTTCAGAGTTATTTCTTGCTATGAATGATTGATTGCTGAGTGATTTCTTTCAGCAGTGTTATTGTATTCAGAACAACTACCATGTAAATAAAGACACCATATGTGCATGTTTCAGTTGTTTGCAGGACTGTAACCTAAAAGAAAAAAATGTTTCAGTGCCTGATATTATTCGGCTAATAGCCTTGAGTCTCCAAGTTATCTTCCCCTGTAGGTAACCATGTTAATTTCCCCTTCAAATTTAAATTCAGGCATTACTGTGATTACCAGTCTAAAAACATACTTTGAAATGTAACAATGGTAATGCATGTTACGTTAGAAAAATATTTATTAGAGCTTGCACAAAATTAAATTTGTGATGCTTCCTGAAGTACATGTTAGGAAATGTACATGTTGCCAGTACTGCTGGGAGCTTTCACCAGAAATGCTTACTTCTGCCTGTTACTTTATTTCTGATCTACCGTGTTTTGTAAGATGTTGACAAAATTTCAGTGACCAAAGCCATGTGCTTGTGAAATTAATATGCAAGGTGAAACACAAATAGCCACCATTCTTTTCTTATTTTTGCTTTCAAAGGTTAGGTTTCCTCTGAGTAAAAATTGCTAAATGCAAAATTATGCAGTGTTTTTCAGTACATACTCAATGTATACAGTTTCATATAAAGTCTTACTGTGCCATTGCTCAGACCTACCTGTTTCTGCAGATAATCTTGTTCTTGTGCTTCTTTTCTCAAAAACCATGGCCAAAGATTTGCCTTGCATCAAAGGCAAATACTGAAACATGAAAAATGAAGGTATTCCAATTTTATAATCATTATACACTTTAAAGTATGAAATACTTCTTGCACATTTAAATTCACCATTAGAAAATTTGCAAAAGTGGGGGTTTTTACCTGTGGTTTTGTTCTCCTGCCCTTCAATAAATTTATTAGCAGTGGAAAGGTTAAAGGCAAAGAAGTAATTCTAGGCTCAAAACCAACTGCATTTTGGCACTCAATTTGAGCCACCATTAAGGAGAATTCAGATACTAATTTAATCCCATGCAGGGAAGTGTCTTCCATTTCCTACATTTAGTGCTGCATGTACACAGTGTGTGGATGGATGGGGTTAGCTGACAACAGGGAGTTAGCTGCACAAACCTGTTTAACTTTTACACTCACAAAATCCTCTGAAGTGTGTAAAGAATATCTCTGGACACTTTACAGGAAGGCTCTTTGATTTGTAGCACACGATTTACTGTATTTAAGAGTTCAGGAGATTTTGTTCAGGACAAGACATCTGAAAGGCTTTTTCACAATACCCTTCAGAACAGTATTTATTTCAACATCTGAGGGATCTAAATGACAGTCAAACCATTTTACCTCTCCTTTGTGCTTTATCCTTTGTTTCAAATCTGATGCCACCCACAGCAAATACTTCAGTTCATCAGCTGTGTAGTTCTGTAAAGTAAGGAGGTCCCGACCTTTCATATGAACATTCATTTGAGCTGGTGACCCATACCTGTGTCAAAAGAGAAAAAAATGTGTATTTTTTGCCATTTGATGCTAAATTGTACATGTGCTAAAGCCAGTGAGCAAGCACCTGAAACATCTCAAACTCCTCTCATATGACCCAGCTGGGTCATCCTGAGAGACTATGCACTGTATCAATGGCCACTGTAACAATATTTCAAATTGTATCATAAAATGAATATTAGATGTATTTTCTTCTGTCTTCTGAGATGCATATGGCAACTGCATACTGCCTGTCAAATAAAACCATTCAGAATCTGGTAAAATGATTTATGTGTAGACCCCAAAGCTGCCCTTTCAGGGGATAGGATAACAGAAATGGATCTCAGTGCTGTTTCTCCCTCCTTTATGCTTTATGGATGAGTAGACACTTGCCACATTCCAACCCCACTCCCACAAAAGGTGACATTTCTATAAATGTGTATGAAATATCTTCATTACGCTGGGGGAAAGAGTAAAAAAAACCCAACGAAACAGCCTTACTACCCCACAAGAGACATGCTGGACATGTGGTGTTTATTCAGTGTATTCTGGCCTCCATCCAGATTTAGGATTTCAGAATCACATGAAATTGGATGTTGATAATCACCCACAGAAGTTAC
Source organism: Illadopsis cleaveri (assembly GCA_013399915.1). Taxonomy (NCBI): domain Eukaryota; kingdom Metazoa; phylum Chordata; class Aves; order Passeriformes; family Timaliidae; genus Illadopsis; species Illadopsis cleaveri. Next base: position 195,234 of record VXBB01015281.1, read on the forward strand.
ATGATCAAATTTCTTCTAGCTTAGATGAGGCATCTTAACGAAAGTCTTGTCCAAGCCCATGTTTCACAGGCTGAAGATTAACAGGGAAGTGTGGCAGCTCAGCCCTTTCTGGGGCTCTGTACTTACAGCCCTCCTTAGCACTACACAGCCCACACTGTACTCCTGCTAAGGTTTTTATGGGTATGAGCTAAACCTGTCTTTTTATTTAAAGTCAACATTTTTAGACTGATCTAATGAAATGGAGACCAAAGCAGTGCGAAGACGTGGACTGAGTGCAGCTAATGCTTTTCTATTTCTAATTGTATTTGTGTTTTATATTTCCCTTTCGCTGACCATTGAGACCAGCTTAGATGCAGCGCCTGCTAATTGCCAAACCATGAAGTCCACAGCTAGGAAAATATGCCCAGATATACCCTATGAGGCTTTGGACACGGTCCCACACAACAGCCTGAGCCCCACACTGCAGAGCCCTGGGTTTGGAGGGTGGGCTATGTGGGGCACAAACCATTGGGCAGATGGATGCAGGCAGGGATTTATGGGCAGAGGCTCCACGTGCAGCTGCAGGCCAGGGCTGAGGGCTATTCCCTCAGGACTCTTGTTCCACTTAGGTTTAAGCCATTTCAGGGCTTTCAAAATTTCAAAATTCTTTATTTCTGTCCCATTCATTTTCAGATTGCCACTTTCTCAGCTTAGTGCTCTTTGTGTCCTCCTTTCTCTTCTGTCTTTCTTTGCCTGCTCTGTTTCTTTCACAGTGTCCATCTGTCCCTGTGGCAGCCCAGCCAAAGAGCCTCACCACATCATTTTTCCCAATCCACATGCTAAAACAGCCCTTGATGAAGTTATGAAGGCTGGTCGTGAAATGTCATTGTAAGATCTCACTCCACTTGGGGTTTGGCCCTTTCAGGGCTCGGCCTTAAAGGGCAGGAATGTCTTTTCCCTCTGGAAACTGGAATTCCAGGCCATTGCAGTGTGTGTCATGGATCACAGAGGGGAATTACTGAGGCTCCTGGGGTGCTGCTTCTGCTGTGCCTCACAAGGGAGCTGTGCAGGTGCAGGTGACAAGGTCCCAGTGCCGTGTGGGCTCCCAGAGCAGACAGCAAATGTTTGTCTGCTGGACATTTTCAAGCACATTCCCAGCTCAAAGCAGAGGGAAGAAGAAAATGGAAGCAATTGTATGGGCATTCATGGGTCAGGTAGTTTCTACCACACCATGAAAAACAGCCCACCAAGAAAAGCTACTGAGATCCACTCAAGACACTTAAGTTTATAATCATGTTATTGGATTGGCTTTAATTTTCATTGTGTATATTCTGAGGGAAAATAGTTTTATAACTGGGACTTCTTTAATTACTTTAAGTTTTCAGAACAGGGATTTGCTTTTTAAACATGTTTGTGGGGAAAAAAACAAACTTGTCCTGCTTTCAAATCTATGCAATTGCTTGCTGCTCCCTCCTCTCCTTTGCCTCCTTGTTTCCAGAACAGCTTTGGGGCTGCTCCTTGTTTTTCTCATTTCAGCCTGCAATTCCTTCCAGGGATTTAGAGATTATCTAATCTCAATTTGCCAAACAACAGCTTCTGTTCATTGGTCTTGTTTCACCATCTGGCATGGTTGAGAAGTGAACTGAGAAATATTCACCACTAATTTCTTCAATGACAGATAGTGAAGCACTTAAATTGGTTACCCAGAGAGGATTCAGAATTACCATCCTTAAGTATTTTCAAGATGTAGCTAAGCAGAGGCATAGCTGCTCTCATGTGGTGCTTGACAGGCTGCAAGCAGAAAGTTGGACTAGAGATCTGCTCCTGACCTCTTGAAGATCCTATTTTATCGCTATGACCTCCAAGAAATTTGCTCCCTTCCCTGTTATCCATATCTGAAAGAGGGGCAGAAATGGAAAAATTAATTCCAGAGAAGGAGCATGAGACAACATACCAAAGTTAAAATGTAACGGGCAGAATTGCAAGGTCAAGCAGATTTGGCTGCTTCTTTTCTGAGTAGGGACAGCATAACTTTGGACTATTAGCACAGACTCACAGACATAAGGTTATCCTGCAGTATCAAACACAGTGTCCTTAGCTGGTAATACTCACAGACAGTGATGATAACTTTTGTCAATGTTATGCTATAATGTTAAAAAATCCACCAAAAATGACAATGCTGTGTGTGGAACTTAACAAATTGGATTACTTCCTTGGAAAACCTGCTTTACTACAGTAAATTTGCTTTTCCATCACCTCTATTAACTGCAGAAATTCCTCAATTGGCTGCAGTAAAAATCCAAAACTCATTAAAAAATTACCATCCAGTGTTTAGGACCGCTCTAAAACTGTAGCAAATAAATCATAGAACTTGGAAAACATTTGGTTTTCATATGATGTAATGTAGAAATTATAAACAAAAATTACTTATTGCATATTAGGATTCCTGTGAATGTGAAATTTCTGTGTATTGTTTTCTAGAACAAATCACCAGTTATGTAACAAGTGTTAATTCTGTTCTTATTGAACCTGACTTAAAACCATGAGAAAACATGGAATTAAGTTTCAGCCCTAAAAGTTTAACCTGATTTTGGAGATGTGACAAACCTGAGAAGCAGCTTAGTGAAATGCTGTCATACTTTCCTGCAGTCAGGGGGGACAGGTGCAGTTGTGTGGGTGCAGAAAGGACCCAAAGCCAAGTCACAGAGGCAGGTCTGTGTGCTTGACTTTGAATCTCCCACCACATCATGCTTTCCCTGCATGCCTCCAGGGTACATAGAGACACAGAATAATGAGGCAGAGATTCACCTTGGAGTTTCAAGGAGAGAAATCCCCTCCCAAACTGGCCACAATATATGTCTAAATGCAGAAAGATTACCTGTACTTTCTTCAGATAGTTATTTACTGGTTACAGTTACCTGCAGCACACACTGACCTCAAGAATAAACATTCCTTCCTGACTTTGCATCTAAATCCCACAGAACAAATTAATGGCATTCCACAAACACTAAAAACACATAATCCTTCCAGTCTCCTGAAGTCACAGAGCTTGCTGCCTTGTGAGGTAAAAGGACCGTAAAATTGCAGGGAAAACCCCACCCAGAGCCTTTCTCTAAAATACTCATGGAATTCTGCTGCTTTTGACTCCAGGCTTCTGACCAAACACCACACACCAGATAAAATTTAAGGATAAGCTTACCAAAACTGTCGCAGCAGCTGCTTGCTGATTCCTGCTAATTTTGAAATGTTGAAGAAATTCCTCCCATTAAACAGCATCTTCTGTTTGCATTAAGAGTTCTCTTAACCCACAAATAAAGTTATGAGTGAGGAAGGTGCAGGAAGCAGATAGTGAGCTGTGCTGCTGTGCAAATGAGGGAAAACCAAGAACCAAGGTCCTTGTTTTGGTTATTCCAGCCAGGGCTGGGCCAGCCTGGGGCTGACCCTGAACCTTTTCTTTGGTCAAACCCTACAGATACAGAAACTTCTCCCAAGGCCTGTTGCACCACTCACAGTTTGTGTTCTTCTGGGTTGGCTCATCATGTCATATCATACCTGTGTCAATACTATTTCGTAGCTATTTCATGTTAAATATTTGTACAGGAGCATGTGCTGATAGAAAAAGGCAGAAGAAGACTTGCAGGATCAGCATGAGCAGGGTGGCCCCTCTAGGGATGGGACTGTGGCCATGGGGGCTCTAGCATAGCCCAGGCAGGGACTGCTGGCCCTGAGCTGAGCCAAAAAGAGGGTTCTGGGCCCATGAGTATGGAATTAGGCAGGGCATAAAGACTTACTTATGCTTTTGGGGCCCTGACAATAATGAAGTAGTCTGTATTAAAGAAATCTACATTTTCCTGGGGTTTGTGTTTCTTTTTTTTTTTTTCCTTCCCCAAGTTTTCAATTATGCTGTGATAGTGTTAAACAGTGTGGGGCCCAGAAAGTGAAATACTGCAGCCTGCCTACCTCCTTAGGCTAAACTGCTTGCTGTATAACCAGAAGTAGGTCAATTGCTAAATACGAAAGTGATTTCATTTAAGTTTCTACCTTCAAATATAATTGTCAGATAAGATTTTATGCCACCTGCACTGCAGGTGGTTTTGAAATATGACCATTGCTTTCTCATTTCCTCCTCCCTGTAAGGAGAGATGCACTAGTGTAAATCAAGGTCATGGCACATCTGTCAGTGAGGGTGATGCGTTGAAATTACAATGCAAGGAACTTATAATTAAAACATACAGAGAAAAAGTTTGACTCCCTGGGAAAGATACACAGCTGTGAAAAAGTCATGCAGGGTGATAGCTCCTGGTGGGATTTGTTCAGGACCCCTGAGATGCTTGGGAAATAAATCAGTTTTCAGGGGAAATGTCAAACAGAAATAAAATCCAAGAGAAATTAATAGTAAGGGAGTGGAAGAGAAGAAAGAGAAGAAAAGAAAAGAAAGACAAGAAAGACAAGAAAGACAAGAAAACGAAGAGGAGAAAGACAAGAAAGAGGAGAAAGACAAGAAAGAAAATAAAGATAAGAAAGAAAATAAATATAAGAAAGCGAAGAAAGGGAAGAAAGACAAGAAAGAGGAGAAAGACAAGAAAGAGAATAAAGATAAGAAAGATAAGAAAGGGAAGAAAGGGAAGAAAGATAAGAAAGGGAAGAAAGGGAAGAAAGAGAAGAAAGGAAAGAAAGGGAAGAAAGAGAAGAAAGAGAAGAAAGAGAAGAAAGTGAAGAAAAAGAAAGCCAGGCCATGGTTTTCCTCTTGGTTGTCCTCTGGCAAATGATTCCCATGACCTTCAAGCCCAGACCCTAGGGGCTGAGCCTGTCTCATTAGTGACATCCAGGAGAAAAAGACAGCAGACAAGGCAAATGTGGTTGCCAAGGCCTCCAGTCTCATCCTGCAGCATCACAAGGAGGGGACAGTGCCAATGGCTCTTTGTCAGGTCACACCTTGTCCCAGGTCTGGCTAACTTGGAGTTGATTTTCCCATAGAAGCCCTCACAGTGCTGGGCTCTGCATTGGTAGCCAGAAAGGTGTTGATACCACAAGATTTTTGGATCCTGCTGAGCAGCACTGGCACAGCATCAATGTTCTTTCCAACTTGCCACCTCCCATCAGTAGGTTGGAGGTGGACAAGATCCTGGGAGGGGACACAGCAAGGACAGCTTACCCAAATTAACCAAAGGGATATTTTATATCATATGGTGCCAGCTCAGATATAAAAGCTAAGGAAAGGAGGAGGAAGAAGGAGCATTCATTATTTTACATTATATGTGCTTTCTGGAGAAAAGATGAGGTGCTTAAGTCCTGCTTCCTGGTAATTGACTGGACATCACTTGCTGATGGGAAGAAGAGAAAAAAATCTCGGGTTTTTTTGCTTTGCTTTTGTGCATGCAATTTTTCATTTTTGCTTTAGTAAACTGCCTTCTCTCAGCCTATGCTTCCTGTCTTATTTTCTCTCCTCTGTCCATCTGAGAAGGGGTAGAGATGAAGTGGCTTGGTGGGCACCTGGTGTCCAGTGAAGTCCATTCCACCACAGCCCTGTACAGAGGCTGCCTGATCCTGATTCCCACATGGACCAATTTCATAGCAAGCTCCTGTGAGCAAGTGTCACCTAAGAGGAAGGGAGCAGCCAAGATTTACAGATGTTTGCAGTTGAAAAGGAACAGCAAATGCCAGAGAGTCAAAAAAAAAAAAAACAAAACCCAAACAAACTTACAAAGTTTTATTAGTAAATTACACACGTGGCATGTAAATTGGTATAAGTTAGCTCCTTACCTAGTAGTAGCAAGAGAAATAAAAGAATAATTGAAAAAAAAAAAAAAAAAGGGGGAAG
>VXBB01015281.1:201087-275326 GCA_013399915.1 Illadopsis cleaveri
CCTCCTCCCGGCCGCCATGGCCGCGCCCGCCGCGGGGACCGAGCTGCCCGTGCCCGGTGAGTGCGGCCGCTCCTCTGGGCACCCGGGGGGAGAGTACGGCTGCCTGTGCCGGCCCCTGCCCGCCTCTCCCCCGCAGGTCTCCACCGGTTCCCTTCGCCTNAGGAGATCATCAGTCCTAAGTCCAGTGTCGATCAGGCCAACAAGAGGCCCGGAGTCCTCAGGGGCACTACCTGGGCACTGCGGGGGCCGATTTTATAGAGATTTNCAGCCCCCTCAGCGGCGGGGGCCGGGGCAGCGCCGGGCACTCGGGGGGACGCGGTTAATTCTGAGCGTTAATGGTTAGTTTGTGTCGCGGTTTGGTCCGAGGTAATGTTCAAACGTTTGCTCGTTGCTGCGACAACAAACGCCTCGTGTATGTCCTGGGGGATTTAATCTACCGAGTTGATTGGATTCTGTTTCCAAAGTGATGGCAGCGCTGAAGCCCAGAATGGGTCAGGCTTGAAGGGACCGCCGCGGGTTTTCTGAGCTCACCTCCCNGACTGGGTGTTGCATTGAGTGCCACGGTGGCGCTGGCCATAGGTTGTACCCGGTGATCCCAGAGGTCGTTTCCAGCCCATCGATCCCGTTATCCCGTGCCCTCACCCCTCGTACCAGCCCGNGACATGTCCAGTCAGGGAGAGTCCACACCACGCGCGGTCGCTGCACAGGAAAGAATTTCTTCCTCTTGTTCAGGTGGAACTTCCCGAGCGTCAGTTTCTGCCCGTTGCCTCTTGGCCTGTTGCTCAGCACCACCGAGCGGAGCCTGGCTACAACTTCTTGGCAGCCCCTGGGTTTAGGTATTTATACACATTAGTAAGGTTCCCTGTAAGCCGTCTCTTCTCGAGGCTGAGCAGGCCCAAATCCCTCAGCCTTTCCTCAAAAGAGAGATGCTCCAGTTCCCCAGTCATCCTTGTTGCCCCCACCCCAGACCCGCTTTGTGAGCTCCGTGTCTGACTTGCACTGAGGAGCCCAGAACCGAGCACAGTAGTTGTGTCCAGTTGTGAAATGTTGTGCCTTAGTCAAATGAATGTGATACAAAAGATACTGGGAAATTCATCAGCTTTTTGTATACACTGTATGAAGAACATAAAATGTTTTCATGTTAACCCTTCTGAAGGGAAAATAAATGAACCAGAGAGCTCTCTACGTGCCGAAGAAATCACTAAGAAAGTTCAGAAGTGCACAGCTGTCCAGCTGGAGATGAAAACTTAAAACAGAGTTTTCAGATGCTGTTTAGCTTGTCTGTAGTTGTAGGTGTGTCTAGGTAAAGTAAGGAAAAACTCAACTCTCTCTTTAAAAAGACTTGAGTTTGTCTGCACAAAGCTTGTTGAGCAAGTGAAAGTGAAAAACACAACTAGTGAGGTAATAAGTACAATTTATACATGTCTGCTCCATCTGATACATGAAATAACATCTTTGGAAATAGAGGAAGCTTTTGCATTAAATAATTATTTTAAATGAAAATCAAATATAGAGTTTAAGAAAGAACGTTTACGTTTTGGAGCTGGAGTGCATATTGTTGATGAGATTGTTTTCATTGAAAGTAAATGCACTAAGATGTCTCAATGTAATTTTCAGAAATAGTCTACTGTTATTGTGTGTATTTTCTCACGTTTGTTGCATGCTAACAAAATTTACAAGGAAAAGGTTTGGTTTATTCTTGGTTTTGTTTTTTAAGAAATTGATGTTTGTGGCACAGGCTTTGACATTTTAAAATAGGAGGTCTAATTGAGCTTTTATACCTGAGCTGACATTGTCTGCAAGGATTTTGACAAATTATTTAACTTGTAAGCTCATTAATTTTTCTGTAGAATTCGTATTTTCTGTCAAACCACATGCCTAACCAAAAGCTGAACAAATAGTTAAGGTTCTGTGTTTTGAAACAATGTTGCTAACACTTTTGAAAGTGTGAAGAATTGAGGAAACCAGGCAGACTACAAAACCTGAAGAGCTACTTGGACTTTATTTTAGGGTGGTTTTGTTTGGATTTTTTAGTGCATGGTCTTATCACTGAATCACAGGATGGTTGGGCTTGGAAAAAACCTCTGGAGACCATCTAATTTAGCCCCCTTGCTGAAGCAGGTTCACCCACACGGGGTTGCACAGGGTTGTGTCCAGGCAGGTTTTGATATCTCCAGAGATGGAGATCCACAGCTGCTCTGGGCAGCCACTTCCAGTGCTCTGCCACTCACACAGGAAAGAAGTTCTTCCTCCTGTTCAGGTGAAATGAGAGTTTTGCCAGCCCATGTTTTGAAGGCTGAGAGAAGAAAGAAGAGAAAAATAAGAAAATAAAATGTGCCACTGAATTGACAGAACATGTCTATTTGAAAATATGTGAGGCAAAATCTGCTTTCACTAAAATTGACATTATGCTTTTGTGTTTCAGAATCAGGTGCTGTTTTCACATTCGGGAAAAGCAAATTTGCAGAAGATATTCCTAGCAAGTTCTGGTTCAAAAATGACAAGCCTGTACTTATATCATGTGGAGATGAACACACAGCTATTATTACAGGTCAGTATTGGAAATGGAGGATATAGAATCAGAATTGTTTAGGTTGGAAGAGACCTTTAAGATTATCAAGTCCAACCATTAACCCAGCACTGCCAAGTCCACCTCTAAACCATGTCCCCAAGTGTCACATCTATGCATCTTTTCAACACCTCCAGGGATGGTGACTGAGCCACTTCCCTGGGCATCCTGTTCCTTGAAGAAAATTTTCCTAATCTCTGGTCTAAACCTTCCCTGGCACAGCTCGAGGCCATTTCCTCTCATCCTCTTGCTTGTTACCTGGGAGAAAAGGCTGACCCCCTCCTGGCTGCAACCTCCTTTCAGGAAGTTGTAGGGTGATAAGATCTTCTCTGAGCCCCCTTTTCTCCCACAGCTTCCCTGATAGGACTTGTGCTCCAGACCCTTCTGTGGACAAATTCCAGCCCCTCAATGTCTTTCTTGTAGTGAAGCTGACCTATATTATATAAAGTGATATATTTGGAGACCTTTGAAAGTCAGGAATCTTACTTGCATCCTGAGGTAATAAATTAATTGAGGTTAGGGAGAGGAGCTTTGTGGGAAGTGTTAGATGCCTTTGGAGTTAGTGTGAGGTCACTCAAGGTTTTCACAGGACAAGAACTGGAGGAAGTTTGTAATAATTGAGTGTATAAAAGGGTTTAAACTAAGTGCAACTTAATTCAAGATGAATGTTTCTCATGTATCTGACAATGTTTAGTATGTTACATATATTGTATCATGGAAGTAACAGTAACTGCTGGACACCATAAGTTCACTAGAAGTCTCCTTGAAACAATAAATACAATTGTGTCTCTCAAATGAAGCTTGGAATTACTGTTAGATGAAAATAACCCTTGAAAGAGCAACTCAGTAAAGGATTTCAGAAAATCCTTCAAAAATCAGAAATAACTGGAAAAAGTGTTCAAAGAAACTCTGGTGTAATAGAGGGAGCATTATTAATGGTTTTTTCTTTTCTTTGAAATTATGGAAAAAAATGCTTATTAAAGAATTTGTTCATTTTATTTTACATGGAAGAGACTGCTCTTCTGTGGATAAGCATGTATGACAATTGTATTGACAATCAACTGCTGACAGATAATAAGATTTGGTTGTTGTAAAAAAATATATGTCTATTTTCAGGACTTTTTAAATTGGAATGTAGTTATTGCTCATCAATATCCAACTGGTCATTGCTTATTAAATAATTTCCTGAGGGTTTCTTGCAATGTTCACAAGCAACATTGAAGATACTGAATTTTTAGAAAAAACTATTCCAGGCAAGATAAAAAAGACTATAGATTTCATGGGCTGCAGAACACCCTGAGGTGAAATTACACGATGAATTTTTCAAGCCTAACTTCACAGAAGATGAATTATACATTAATAGTTTATTTTGAACAAAGCTTGACACCTTTTCTTGGATTGAACCAATAATATTAAATTACCTGCTGCATTAAATTAATCCAGATGTAACCTGGGGCACTGTGGCATTTTCCTTTTGCATTTTCTTTTTACATATACTTTTATATGCCCACACCCAGCTTGAAATAACATGAGTATAGCTCTGTGTTTAAACCAGTCAATTTAAATTGCCCCCCAGCAAGTGCCTGGGCCAGCACTGTTAACCCCAATCACCAACAATCCCCTAATTCCCACATCAGTGTAATAGTGACCACTTAGACAAAGCTTTTGAAGGAGTCATCTTGCAGAGATCTTCATGCAGCACCAGTTCTGTGCAATTTCCCCTTCTCTCCATTATTTTAGTATATGCAGCTTGTTTCAGAAGTGTTTCTGTAGCTTGCCTCAGCTGTTGTAGTGGGCAGGTACATCACCAGGGAGGTTTCTAGATGATCAGATCTTTATTTCCTCAAAGCTTTTGCAGTCAAGGAACTGTAGAAGCATGAGAGAAAGACTTCTTTGGTAGCAAAAGGTTTTCTGGGTCATTGTAAAGTACAGGCAAAAGTGAGGGTCAAGTGTGGATCAACAACAAACAAAGGCAGAGAAATTGCAAGAGTCGTACCAAAAAAGTGAACGAGGGAAAGAAAAAGCTCTTCTCCCTCATTTCTTCACACCAGTGCATGCCCATGTGCACCTCACACTTCTGCAGTTAGATGGAATTGGATGGTACAGTGGAATTAAGTCCTTGGGAATGACCCTGAGCTGCAGCAACACCTGGAATAAATGCTCCAGCAGTGTATGCTGATAATGAGTTTACTGAGAAGGGTACAGACCTTGTGGGAAACCAGGAGCTTCTTCATCTGAACCTGACCTGGAAGAGATAAAAGACAAACATCACTGAGGAAGAAGAGTATCTCAAGCAGATATGTGTTAATGCATGCTTCATTTTACTTTCAGTCTTTATTTATGGGTCACAAAAATTTTCCTGTCCGTTTTTTTTTTTCCACACCTTGAAAGAGGGAGTGGGAGCTATATTTGTAGGGGACAGTGGGAATATGAAGTAGGTTAAAATTTGGAAATATATCAATTTTACACTTATCATGGCTCAACAATCATAAATAAAACAATCACCCAAACTGATTCAAATAATTTCTTAATGCTGGATTTGGGCAGGAGAGATGGCTGCATCTAGCACCAAATCTTGACTGAATACTAAGGGAGAAAATGTACAAGAACTGAAATTTAACATTCAAAAAAATATTCAGAACCTTTCAAATACTTCTTTCATCTAATCCAGCATCAATATTCCCGTATGATTTTTATAAAGACAAATGCAAAGTAAGTATAAAACACTCCATCCTTTGCCTTTCTAGGTCAGGAATTAAGAGTCCAAAATTTTATTTACATGCTGTGGCTGCATGTTGGACTTGAAGGGACCAGTGATAGTTACTTGCTGACTTTGAGTTGGCTTGCTGAGCTAGTTGAAAAAATGTTTTCTTCACCAGGAAGGAAGGTTGGGATTGAAATTTGTGTTTCTTTATTCTTTTGCTGTCTTCAATTGGCACAACCTTGATTAAAATGTCCAAGCAGGAATTTTTTTAAGCAGTGGTCTTCTTTAGGTCTTTAATGCAGTTATGAGCAATATATATTCCAGCATCACCTGTAACATGTTGCATAATGGTTCTTGCCTCATTTCTGTATTTTTTGACCCAAGAATACTGATAGTCCACTTCCTGCATCCTCTATAACTGCAGGCTTTGGAAAGCAATTAATTCATCCTCATGGGAGCTGGTGTGAAAAAGTATGAATATGCATACTTTTAAGAATCTCCTTCTAATGTCTGTTTATTAAGTTTTCTTTCCTACAAAACTCTTAAAGTTTACAGCTGTCATATTGTTTATTTGCCTTGATTAGAGTATCCTAGGCAGCTTAACCACATTTAATCAAAGAGAGTCATCCTGTTCACAAGGGGGAAAATGCTGATAAATGAAGACACCTTTTCTGAACTCAGTGCTCTGGAGAGACTTGAAGACCCCAGCACAAGAAGGCAGAAGGAAAGCAAGAAGTATCAATTGTAAAAGTGGGAGTGAAAAGATACATATGGAACCACAAGAAGATAGTATACTCATAATTTCAGTTTTGTAAGGCATTAAACACTCAACAAAGAGACCTTGGAATCTCTCTAGGTGTTTTGTCACCAGTATTTTGTCACCACTACTCTTTCTGCTTACCAGTAGATCATCAGAATACAGCACAGTATCTTTTGCATGAACTGCAAGGGGAGGATGAGAAAGATTAGTGTACATTTGTGTTGATTTATATGAGCAAGCAATGTACTGTGCTGGTTTTGCTTGTGTGATGCTAAATGTCCTAAGCATGACTGTTCTTGTTGCTCAATAAAGTTTCTGAGAATATCATGACTTGTCTAACAGAACTCATGCCACTCCTATTTCCCTGGGATCTGTTTGACTTCTATATGAGTTTTAAACCAACTGTTGACATAATTTATTCACTAAATAGTTCAAATAAAAATAATTTAAAAAAAATAATCTTGGTGCCTTGGCATTTGCTACTCTGTACAAAATACTACCTTTTATGTTTTATTCAGATACAGTTTCTCAGAAGGACCTTGTAGTAAATATTCAAGCTCTGTACATTGCCTCCCCATTTATTTCTCTTGCACACTCATATAATTTAAAAAGAAAAAGGGGAAATATGTAAAATGTACCTTTAAACATAGGTGATTAGAGTATTTGGCTGCCTGCTATGACAAAGCATATGGGATTTCATCTGGTATTTCCCAGCTGCCCAAGGGATGCCTTTAAAAGCACTTCATGAACCAGAAGTGCACATGACTGATGGGGTTGCCAGGAATCACAGTTGTGATAGCAGCTATTCATGAGAAATGAGGTGGGAGACATTCTCTTACTAAAGTGTTCCACAAAACTTCTGCCACTACACATGGAAGTGTCTTGTGGCTTCCCTGGTAGCCCTGAATTGCTGTGGGTAAAACATCTGCTGGTGTACCTGCCAATGAACACATACTTGGGAGAAATACTCCAGTTTTGCATGTGGATAAAGGTGGAGACTGCTGTTGGAAGTGTATTTTCATCACCCAAACAGTCTGAGCAGACATTTCCATTATATCCTCTTGTTTCCCTCCTGCCCAGAGTCACAGTCTTACTCTGCTGGACCTGTCTTGTGCCAGCCATTGCACCTGGCAGGTGGCCACAGTCTGGGTGACAGCACCAAGGTGGAGGCAAAAACCCAAGAGCAATTTAAGTTTACGAAATTTTGAACTTTGATGCTTGCCTATTTGTCTGCTGTTGGATTCAATGCATCTGTGTGATGGGGGATATCTTAGCATGCAGTTATGAACATTGTGTCTTTTGCATGTAAAATTATATTGGATTCCTTGGCCAGCTTAAACTGAATCTTGTCTCTTCTGAAACTTGTTTTGCTGTACGGACCAAGAAACATGGCTTCATTACAGGCATTTGTTTAAGTTCCTCAGTAGTGCCTGTTAATTATCATTCTGTTTCTAAATTAACTGCTTCCCAGATTTTTTATTTTCTGTTATACTCCTAGGAAACCTGGAATTCTAAACGGCTGTCACTCAGTTGTAAAAGAATGTGAAAAAATTCCTCTCATCTATTAAGCTCCTTGACTTACAAAGCAATGCCTGAGAATTTAAAGACTGATATAAAACCCAGCAGATTATAGGATGAAAAGCATGACCTTGTTTAAATTTTGCATGGATAAAAGAGAATGTGCTTAAATTGAATTAGGGCATCTTGGCATCATACTCCCACAGAAGTACTGCTGTCTTAGGAAAGCAGTTGGAAAGTGTAAAGCAAGGATACAAGGAAGCCAAACCAATATAGGATAGATGGCATTTGCTGATAAAAATCCTTTCTGTTAAGGTGTGTTTGCTGTCAGGGACAGCTCTGCATGTGTTTGACATGATTGCATTATCAAAATTAGGATGGAGATATAAATGCTGTTAGTAGAACACTGTGAGCATGAACTTGACCTCTGTCTTTCTTCCCTTCCAGCTTTATTGGAAAGACATAATATTGACACATAGTCCCACGTGCCAAGAATTGTAAAATCTAACAATTTTATCAGGATTTTAGATACCAGTTATAGTTAAGCATTGGTGTGGTTTTTTTTTTCTTTTTAACTGTGTGGTTATATTTAATAAAATGGATATTTTTATTAGAATAGGATTTTTTTTTGTAATATTTAAAGCATTGCAATATCATATTTCAAAGTCTCTGTAAATCACAATCAGAACCTCCTCTAGGAACAGCCATATTATTTTGGCATCATTATATGGAATTGCTGTTATGGACTGTGGTTGTGGTAATTGTAGATGATGAGGATGACAAGCTCTATGACCAAATTTTTGTTTAGGGTGACAACATTATGATGGAGTCTAATGCACAAAGCTCTGCAGACCTTCAGAAGTAAACAAAGTCCTTTTAGTCGTTGTAAAAGGGTGTGGTTTTGAAGAGAGAATGTTGTTTTGTTGTGAGGGGTTTTTTTGATAAATCAGTTTCTATTGTTTTGCAAAGATTTCTGTTGGAACAAGGGTTTTATTTTCCAGTAGGAAATTTACAGCTTTACAAGATGTGATAGTTTAAAAAAATGAAATTAAATGAGTTCATTTTAAGGTATTGTCAGTAGTCAGTTTTGGCTGATTTTCATCCCAGGTGACAAAATTCTCATCTGTTCATATACCATCCTCAGAAAAAGCATTGGTTGTTCAGAATTGTAACAGTTCATTGTTTACAATGGTCAAACATGCAAGTCCAATGACACATTATAGGAACTTCTGAAAGGTGATTCTAACATTGTCCCTGTTGAACATTTGTAACCTAAGGTTTGCATTTAGATTTTCAAAACTCTCTGACTGCATGGTGGATTTATGCATTCCATCTTTATATGCAGAATAAAAAATTAATACAATTTGTGAAAATTTATCAGAAACTATGTTTGATAGAAATGCATATTAGTAAATCATTTTAAGAGAAGACATTTAGCAGTAAAAGAAATCTCCCACTCTAAACAGTCAAATAAGCCAAATATTACAAATCTGTACTTGTATTTATCAAATAGCTGCATTATTCATTTGTGTCTTTGGGGTAAAAGATGTGGGTGCTCAGTTAGATGTGCTGTTATTTTATAAGGGGGCTTACAGATGCCGTGGTTTCTGAACTACAGGACTGCCCAAGAGTACAACATCTTGTTTTCTGAAGAGCACTTCATCTGTGCTGTAATTAAAGATGAGGATGTTTCTTCTTCTGGCTGGGGATTTTTTACTTAAACAATACAATTACTATTTTTGAACTGTAAAATCACAAGGATATTAATTATTGTTTACACTTATGCATTGAATTGCCTAGACTTAAACCTTATATTAAAAAGGAAGTAATAAGGTCATTGTGAGTGAATGACCATCTTGTCTTGAATGAGATACTCAAACACTTCTATGGATTCTGTCTGTGATTTTTTTCAGGAAAAGGGAAGCTCTACATGTTTGGCAGTAATGACTGGGGCCAGTTAGGACTGGGATCAAAGAACACTGTCAGCAAACCAACGTGTGTTAAAGGTTTGTGTGATTTTTCTTTTTTTCTTTTTTAAAGGAGACCCTTGCAAAAAGGTGATTCATAGGATGCAATATTCCAAAATAACTGATTCTTTATTCATCATGTGTGCACATTATTGCACAAGATAATGGAGGCAGCTCAAAGGGATCCCTTATTGGTTTTCCATTACTTCACATTCTGAGTCCTTTTGCATCTGAGGATTATTTCAGATACATAGAATCCTGTCATTTTTGAGGGCTCTGACTTTATGTAGTATTTGCCTATTCTGACAAACCACATCTTCATTTTTTACTGAAGACAATAATCAAATGCTTGGTCTCTGCATTGTCTATGTGTTAGAAACCAGAGCTTCAATAGCATTGTGTAACTGTGTCACTACTTTCTTAGCAACTTTGTTAATGAAAAAAAAACTATCTGAAACTTTTCACAAGTACTGCTACATTTTTAACAAGTGTAAGAAATGCCCAAGGGGGCATAAATGTTAATACATTTTTATGAGTCAGTAAAATAAATTCCTACGTGTTGGAAAATATGTTTTCATTGCAGTGTGATCTTCTTGATCTTTCCTAGCTGTTCTTATCTTGTCAAACAAAGCTAAGTCAATACTTTTTCCCGTCCCTTTACTTATGTCAAGTCAGATCTATCCCATTAACACATTTCTTTTCACTATTAAATGTTTATCTTCACTCCTTCTGCCAGCAGATCGATCTGTTATCTTATTGTTAAAAACAAATTATCCTGCTTGTTCAAACTCTGTTCTTCCTGATTTAGTTTATTCTACTGTCCTTTATTTGCTCCTGCCTCCATCTCTCTTCAGATTGAGAAAGCAGCTACTCTCAGGTACACATCCTCTGTCAGCCATGTGAGAGATTGATTCTTACCTTGGCTTAAATAGATTTGGTTTCAAGTTTTGGGTTTGCTGTCAAATTGCAATGGAGAATAAAAGATGAAGGGAACATGACAACAATTCAAACCAGACCTGGCATCCATTGAAAAAAGTCACAAGAGAAGTGTCTTTTTTCCCTTGGCAGTAGTCAGCAGGAGGAATTCCTGGAGCTTTTCACACTAGCCTTTGGTCATCACTAGGCTTTGGGAATGGCATTGCAAGGATACTTTTCAGTTTCTCTTTGGAGCCAAATGTTTATGTCTGCATGTTTTCTGAGAAAATATTTTCTGTGACTTGGCTAGAGATTAATGAAATTGGTTGTGAAAAATCACCAGCAACATTGTAAATATAGCATGTCTCACAACATACAACTGGTTAGCCTAAGTGGGAGGAAGTTTAGGGAGCACAGGATTCTGAAGAGCTGATTAAGATCATCTCTGAAGTTGAAGAGTGTTGGGATATAAAGATTGTAGGAAGAAACCACCATTGGAGATGTTATGGTTCCAGCCTGATGGTACTGGTAGGTGTTGGATAGAACAGGCAGGAACTTGAATTTGGACAAATTAAGTTTGTGTGGGGCAGTTCATGCTTAAGTTGATAGATTTCTTTGGTGACTTGGTAGAAGGGACCTTAATCTGGATGCTGAAGAGCTGATGAAAGTTGATCTGGAAGGGCTGAAAAAGGGTTTGTGAAAGGGATGATTGTTGTTGGCTTTGTTATGGACTAGTGCAGTGGAAAAGCAATTAAAGATTTATTATGTAAAAATAATCCTGGTTTAGAGCATTGTATAGGGTACATGGACTGAGAGAAGATAATTTGTTGACAATGAACAGTAACTGGTGCAAGGATGGAAAAGTCAGGGAGATATTTTTCCTCTCTATTTCTGAAATGGAGTGCACTTGTCATAGGAGAAGAGTAACCTCTGTATTCTCTCTTTCTCACCAAAATAACTCCTGACTCCCCTCACATACATTCCCAGTCTTTCAAAGTGACCAGACTGCAGAGAAGTGCATGCCATGACACTCTCACTGGTGGTAACTCAGCAAAAATGCACATGCCAAAAATGTAGGCATTAGTCCAGGTAGGGCTGCCCTTGGCAATTGAGGTCAGTGATCAGGAAGTGATCAGAACAGAGCAGCAAAGGGATGTGAGCACAATATGAAGAGTGGTAGGGATGGTAAGACAAAGGAATAGTGTGGTTTTCAAATATTTACAAGAGTGAGAAAAGTCTTAAGAGGGAACTAAGAATAGTACTGCTATTGAAAACTGAAGACAGCTTAAATTATTAATTTTACCCTGCAACTTAATATATTCTTTGAGGCATATCCTGTAAATGGTAAATTCCAGGGATTGTGGCATCGGGATGAAGTAGCCATCTTCAAGTTAACTTGAGTGTTTTAAGTTTTTAAGGTCTGACCTATTTTCTTATCTTGGGGGAATACTGAATTGATAAGTCATGTGCAATGATTCAAATGGGCAGCCAATCTTGTAATAATTCTGTTGGTAAAAATGTGAAAAGAAGAAATCAGAGCTCCCTCTATAGCATAGAACATTTTAGTGCTGAACCAGCTATCAGCTTGTTTGTAACTTTCCCTTCTCTTTGGTTTTAATTCATAGCTTTAAAACCAGAAAAGCCAAAACTTGCTGTTTGTGGAAGAAACCACACTTTAGTTTACACAGGTAATGTAACCTCTATTTCATACACATTCAATTTCTTCCTTTGCTTTCATGCAAAATCACGTTAGGAACCCCAGAAGTGTTGAGGAAGGAAAAATAGATGAAAATAGGGCTGCTAAAACTTAGGAGTTTGACATCCAGTTCTTAGAATGTGGAAATTTTTAGAATTTTTTGATTTATTCTGAGCCAATGCATTTATGAACTAATGTTAGATAGTAGTTTCCTAGTAATAGACATACGAAAAAATTTCTTGCTGATATTTGAGGCATGGTTAACAATTATGAACATTTCCTTTTAGCCTTGTAAATACATATTGTTATTTTTATATACATCTGTACTCATATTTACCTTTGATAAATAATCTTTAATAGTGTGAAGTTATATATTTGAATAAATATAGTAGAACTGAATGTTTTCAAGTCTTCAAATTTTGTTGCATTTTTGGTTATACAACATAATCTGCTATTTCAATGACAAGTTGTTTTATTAAGCTATAAATTAAAAAATTGTGAATTTAAACTTGAAAATAAATTTGTAGAGACACAGTATACAAAGAATTTATGAAGATTCTTGTCATGCTGCTATAGTTTATGTAATGGAAGAGTCATGTTGGTGGTTGAAATCCTTTAGCTTTCAGTAATGTTGTAAAGAGGATTGTTTGATTTTTGGGAGGTTTATATATGTGGAGACCCTGAACACTGTAAATAAGATTGTTAGAATAAAATAGAGCATATTAATAACAATCCAGTATGCAAGACTGCACAGGGTAAATATTAGTCACCTTTGGTGTACACACTGGCTAGATAATTTGTGGCCATTTATAAATGATACGTCAGTTTATTTATCACATTTCTGTCTGGATTTGTGTTAATAATAGGCTGTATCTGTTTCTTCATAGATGAGCACTTTAGATGTGAAACATACTAAAATTAAAAATATAAATCTTAAAGTTCTCTAAAGTTGAAGATATCTGTCAGCAGCATTAAATCCAAGATTCTAAAAAAAACCGTGTTTAATTAAATCGGAAGTCATTTAAATATTAAAATAAGTAAAATATTTCTAATAAAAAACTAAGTAGAAATATATCTCATTCACAGTACTCAAAACTATCAAGTTATTAATTTCTTTAATTTACGTACTAATACAGCTTCAGTTTTTCTTGTGTGTGACGTCATTCACCCTTTTCCTCCTGTTTTATCTCGAAATATACATTATTTATGGAAGGAGCTGCTCCTGGCTGCCAGGGCTACTGGTAGTCATTTTCTCACAGATATTGCAGAACTTCCAATCACATTTATTTTTACATCAGTCTCCAGAATAGTGGGAAATGCAGTCTGAATGCATGTAAGGCCTTTAGGAAGTTCTGCTCCAAGTGTGTGCAGGAAAACCTTGCTAGCTACAACAGAAACTGCTAATTTCAGCTGGAGAGTGTTTCAGGGCAATAGACCCTAACATTTTTGTGATGTTTTTTCCATTGAAAATTAAATTACTTGCTCTGGTTTCTTCTTTCTGTGTATTACCTGTGCTTTTCTGTATGCAGAAAAAGGAAATGTCTATGCTGCTGGAGGTAACAGTGAAGGCCAGTTGGGATTAGGTGACACAGAGGAAAGGACCACATTTCATTTAATTAGTTTTTTTACCAACCAGCACAAGATCAAGCAGCTATCAGCTGGATCATACACCTCAGCAGCAGTAACTGGTGAGAACAATTGCAAATAAAATCTATTTATGTGTGTCCAGTCTGGTTCCAGGAAGACATTTAATCCAGCATTCTGTCTGCATTTTCTATCCTCACTATCTTCTTTTCTTGGTAGCCACAGTCATTTTTTGGCAGACAATTACCTGTTTTAACAGTCTGGTAAGGGATGTGTGTCTATTGACTTCTTAGAGTTTTTGTGAAAGTTTAGTAGAAATACTTAGAGAGGAGGAGCAATATGAATACTCTCAAAATGAAAAAAAAAAAATCTTCAGTTTATTTCCAGGGAAAGCAGCTACACAACATGAATCCTATGACAACTAATCATCTCTAATTCCACTTATTACTGCAACTGTTGTGGTCCATTGGTACAGGCTGCACAGCTTGTAAGTGTCATTCCTTACTCATTCTGGGAGAGGCTGAGCCTCTCACCTCATTTTCAGGTGGCAGAATTATACCAGTTATATGTCACAACATGCTGAAATCCACACAGTTACAATACTCCCAGTCACTGCATGAGTGGTCCTTTATTACCCTATAATGCAATTTTCAAGTCTTGCTGTAAAGCAGTTTTTTTCTGTACCTGTTTAGGGTAAGTTATTGAGGCTGTAATTTCACAACCTGAGAGAGATGCTAGCCTGCTTGTTTGGGTTTTGGTTTTTTATGCCAATTGCTGGCATTCTCCTGAGATTTTTGGATTTTTAGGAAAATTTTGAATTATTTTAACTGCTAACACCCCCTCAGTAGCACTGTAGTTGGTACTTTTTTATTCACGGCTTATTTCTCACCAATAAGAAATACACATAGAGAAGACCTTGTCTCTTCTGGAAGAATCTAGAGACTTTCTGTGTTGTTCACTGCCTTTTTTTGGGTTTTATTTGTTTGTTGTTGTTTTGTTTTGTTTTGTTTTTTTAATGTTGCCATTGATCCTTGTTTCAATAGAAGCTGGTCTTAATAAACCTGGAACATCTACAGTTGTAGTTTAAGGAAAGCAAAATGAAGCTGGTCAATATAACCAGCTGTGAGGAGAACTGGAAGATAAGGCATGAATAAGTGGGATGACTACTAAAGTCAGAACAGAGAATAAGTTTGGAAGAATGAGAAAGGGGTGGCTTGAACCTGAAAGTGAGAAGATGCCTTAAATTCACTGCAAAATTTTCATACTGACCTCTGGCAACTCCATTGGTCTCACCCAGTCTTCCTCTTCTGAAGGAATGTTTTTTACATAGTACTTCTTCTGTTGGTATTTATGGCCTCATATTAGTTGATGTGTAAGTGTTCTGGGTCACTTTTGAAAAGCTTAAGGAAGTCTTCTTATTTCCAACTCCTGTTTTACATTGTGCTAAATTATTATTTTATATCCTTGAGATCATGACATTCAGTGATATCATGTACAGAGTTTCTGAAATACTCTTCAGTAAATGACTGACTTTTTATTAGTTTTTGTTTTAAATCTGTTAACTATCCATGTCTTCATTTTAGAGGATGGGCAGCTCTTTGTGTGGGGTGATAACTCAGAAGGTCAGATTGGCCTGGCCAATGAAGCCTCTGTCAGTGTCCCCTGTAAAGTGGATATTGGAAAACCTGTTTCCTTTGTATCCTGTGGATATTATCATTCTGCCTTGATTACAGGTAAGAGAATGGGAATAGAGGTTAGTGGAGAGAAGACAGTAGTTTTCAAATAGTTGTTTGAAACTTGATCTCATCAGTTTGTTTTCATAAAGGTTATCACATATATTGTGGATTAAAATGATGGTTTCAAAAATCCAACTTTTTTTTTTTTTATGACCAAGTAACAAACTTCATCTTCTCTAGAAACATCAATATTGAACTGAGTTGCTATGTTATGAGAAAACATTAATCTTGTTAGAAGTAAAAGATTGTTGTCCAAGTTTGTTGTTTGGTCTTAAAATTGAGGTTTTGAAGTCAGTTAAACTGGCAGTACATGACATAAGGAGAAGCAATGCTGCAGTGAGCTGTTGTCTGATCTCCAAACCAAACCACCTCTCTATTGCTTTTCACCTCTCTCTTCCCAACTCTCCAATTGGTTTCCAAAGGAAAGATTCCAGTCATCTTTTAATAATGCCAGTATGGATGAATTATCAGGCAGTATTGATGGCATTATGTATGAGCAGCTATGAATTCCTCTCAGCCATATAGATTTACATTATTAAACTTTACTGTTTAGTCCCCTTAGAGTAATTAAAGATTTCAAAGGATCGATAGTTTTGATTGTAAAGCTTTTAATGGGTACCCAGGAGCTATTCCATCAGATACCTTTCCCAGATCACTTGATAAATGTTACTTTTCCACATGCAATATCTCTGTTGCTCTCTGCTGTTAACAGAATGAGAGCTTGCTATGGTGGACAAATATTAATTAGGTGTTATGCTGGTAGTGTGCAGCTTTTATTACAAATGCTTTATTGCAGTAAATGAATTAAGTGTCTAGGACTGCTCAGGACCTCAGCACCTGTTAGGAAAAATACAGGTTCCTGGACTCAGAATAAATGGGGGGGGGAAAGAGATACTTGCTTCAAGGATGTAGTAGTAATGTGTGTATCTCTGCCTTCGAGCCAAGAGCTGAAGGTGCAGGAGGGCAGCAGGATGTCACAAAAGTTCTCATTAGGAGAAGGGTTGAGGACAAACATCTAAGAGTAAAGAGAGAACAGTGTGTGCCAAGTGCCCTAAAGGAGTGAAAACTTTTAATGGAGGAGGATAAGAAAAAAAGGCTTACGCTTGTACCTGGTTAATAAAAATGGAGCTTCTTAAAATACTAATAGGAAGAATGAACTGGTTATCACTTGTGAAATTGAAGAGTTATTGAACCTTTACTACTTAAACAGGCCTGAGTATAAGATGGAAAATCTTAATTTTCAACCTTAATATCTGCAAGTCCTGCATGGATTGGGTTCAGTCTGTGTCACTGAAGCTACTGACACACACATGGCCTTCTTTGTGGTGAAAGCATAAATTTTTTTATTACTTTCTTGTGGCCCCATGCCAATAGTTTTATTTGACTGATACTTCAGCTACTGTAAAAATTTAGTATTGGGTCTCCACATACTTTTGCAGAATTGATTTTCTGTTGCACTACTGTCAGTATATATCCACAAAAGGTTTAAAAATTAACTTTATGCATTTATTCTGAGTGGACCATAATCACAGGATGTGTTATTTATCAGTTATTAGAATATTATGGAATTACCACATTTTGATTTTTAGGCATCAAACAATTCACTGTCTTTAATAGTATAACATACTTGCAGGATTTGAGACTTGGTAAAGTCTGGCTGCTGTCAGACTGAACTGACGAGCATGGCACCATATGGCTCCCTTTCTTAATATGTTTATGTTTGACATAAGGTGTGCACTGGCTGAAAAACATTGGAAACACAGGCATATCTGGGTTAAAACCAAAAGGTGGCTCATGAGGCAATTAGAAAACATAGTGTGGACACAGAGTGCCCTCTCCAGGGCAGGATGTTCATTAATAAGAGAGTGTTGAATGAAAAAGTGGTGAAGTATGGATTCCAGCTTTTTTCTTTTTTTCCTTTTTAAACTGAAGTTCTTATTTCTTTGACATTGCTGGGTTTTAGAAGATTTTTTTCAGTAGGATTTTATCTTTAAGGTGTTTAACATTGCTGTAAAGCCAAGAGCAATGCCTCTTATAGTTCCAAAAAGATGATGTCACTCTTCTTCCTTCTGCTTTCTAGGTCTTCTTTGCAGACTATAGTTTAACTGCGGAACATGTGTCACCTGTGTTCTGCCATGTACACGTGGTGTCCACTGATGCCAAAGTGGCTGGAGAATAGAAGAACAGAATAAATCCTGAATATTTTAAATAAAAAGACCCAATTCTGAAATGTAGACTAGGCACATGCACAGGCAATGGCTAACTCAATTCCATATGCAAGTTAGAAACTAGTCTGATTATTCAGTTCATATTTGAAAGATGATTGATTTCTCCCTTTCCCTCTCCTTTGCATTCATCAAAGAGTTCCACTGAAAAGAAGTTCTTACTCTGTAGCTTCCAGTTCTTTTTAGGATTTTTTCCCAGTGTGTTTCCTTTCCTCCCTTTTTGCAGGCTTTGGACATTGTGTCCCAGTATTAGGGTTATGTCTCAGGCAAATCAACAGAGAAATAAACTGCTGGGAGGGTGTAGCAACAATTTTGAGCACTTATACAGATCCTTACTTGACTTTCCTTTGACCACACGCTCAGGAGGGGACAATTTTTCAGGAAGCATTAAGCTCAGCAAGCATGTACAGCTCATTTGTCCACTGCAGGAGATGGAAAGCAGGGGAAGCTGATGTATCTCACCACTGCTCTGGGTTCTACAGCAGAGTTAGATTTGTGGAGACAGAAAGGAATTGAATATGTTAGACCCCTTCTAGTGTTTCCCCTGCTTGAATTGTAACTGTAATCAAGGTCAAGATGTATTCTTATTCAGAAGATGTCTTTTTATAGAGAACTTTACAGATTCCTTAAATTCTCTTTTTAATGTATTTTGTCATTATTTTTGGGGACTGATTTAAGAATCATTCATCCCACAAACACTTCCATGCTCTGAATTTCAGTGTTTGAGACAGTTTTAAACAATTTGGTCTTAATAAATATTTTTCTTTTTCTTCTTCATTTTTTCAAGAAATCTCAGTTATCTAATTCTTTTGTCCATTCATTTTTTCCCTCATTTCCACCAGCCAGATCTCTCTTCTACTCTCAAACACACATTTTCCTTTGAGGGACACTTTCCATTCACTTGTCCATTTTCTTGATATGCTCCTGTGATTTTAAGTTTAGTGATACAGAAAATGTGCCACATTAGAGAAAGTTCAACATGTGACAGTGTGACTCATATGAGAGGAGAAAATTAAATAACCAGGTTTTGTTGTGAACAGAGTGTCCTTAAAATTCAGGTGTACTGCACACAGTACATCATGTCCTCAGCATGCAGATGTACTGCACACATCCTGCACTCAAAATTTATCTGGATTTGACTGGGTTCTGTTTATGCTTGATTGCTGGTTTTCATAATTTTTAGACCACTATTTGCCTAAAAGGGATGTGTAATGTATTCAAAAATTGCTTTAGTAAATGGTTTTATCTTTGTTAGCTGGATTATTAAGTGGAAAAAATGTAATAAACTTGATTAGTTTGGGAGGCTTGGCCATTTGAATCTTTAATCCTCTTAATTAGATAGTGATTGGATTAATTTTTTCAGTGCAATAGTGTTTAAAAAGAACTGCTGGTCTCTTCAAAGAGAACTGCATAAGTAGTTATCTCCCAAGTTCTTTTGGGTTTTTTTAAACTTGTTTTTAGGAATACATGGCTGATCCAAGAGAAATGAGAAATACTCACCTTCCAGAAAATACAGGATCCTTTTTGTTGGTATTTTTCTTTTTTCTTTCTTTCTTTGCACTTAGAATGCTTAATAAAATCTCCATTTGTCAGCAGAATGTTTTAGTTACAGAAAAACTCACAATGCAGTTGATTTTTATCTTTTTAATTGGGCTACTGTTTTAGAAGAGAAAATTGATGCTGATGCAAAAAACAGCAAAGTATCAGCCTGTTCAGAGTATTTCTGCACATAGATATAAGAACAAAATCAGAATTAAAACAGGAAATCAAACTGAACAGAGAAGCCTAAACACAGTCCATAGGTTTGAAATTAAATGAAATACACTATTTTGCAGCTGAGGTAATTTGCTGGTTCTTAAGAAGCACAGACAGATTGAAATGACTGCAAAAAACTCTTAGAAAAGAAGTGTGGAAGAATGTAAGAAACCCTTGAGAAAATGAGGCTGAGAGGAGCCTCACCCCTGTGTGTCAGTGTCTGCAGGGAGGGCTCAGAGCATGGACCAGGCTCTGCTCCCTGGTCCCAGCAATGGGACAGGAGGAACAGGCAGGAACTGATGGCCAGGAAGTTCCACCTGAACATGAGCAAGAATTTCTTTCCTGTCCAGTGACCGAGCACTGGAACTGATTGTCCAGAGAGGGTGTGGAGTGTCCCTCACTGGAGATATTCCAGAAATGTCCGGACACAATCCTGTGCCATGTGCTCAGGGATGACCCTGCTTGAGCAGGTTGATTTTCCATCAAAATTCTATACAAAATTATTTTCTGTTTCAGCTCAGATTCTTACAAGCAAATTCAGTTGACTTATATACTGATTACAGAGGGACTTACCACCTCTCAGAAGCAGGATGTATATGGTTTTGTTTTTCCAGTGGCTACATTCCTTTCAGGCTAGATATTGTGATTCTGAATTTGGAGGGGCCCAAAATCTAGCACCTTTGTGTCCCATCAAAGCAGAATGCATTTCACAGCTGTGTGGGCATTATACAAATATATTCAGCTATCCTGTAATGTTCATACACTTTTCTGTCCTTATTATTTGTGTCTGCAGCAGTCTTGACAACCCATCCTTGCTCCTGAGTGTGTGCTGGAAACCATGCTGTGTTCTGTATTTTCACAGGAGATGGTGAGCTCTATACTTTTGGAGAACCTGTGAATGGGAAACTAGGATTATTCCCTGAACAGCTGAAGAACAATAGAGTCCCACAGCCTGTACTGGGAATTATGGAAAAGGTTACTAAGGTTGCTTGTGGTGGAGAACACACCGTGGTGCTGACAGGTATGCAATTTAACTGGCTTTTCTTACAGCCCTGTAATTTAAACTCCATTAACTAAGAATTTGCATCCCACTGACATGCTGGATGCTGATCCTGACTGGAAGACCATTGTACACCAAGGAGTAGAAATCCATATATGACCCAGCTAAGGCAGGCCTGTGCTGCACTGCCCACGTCCCTTGGCTACAGGAGGAACTTGGCCAGGTCATTTTAACAGAAAGGTTATTGATCCTATCTTCGTTGACACCACTTGCCTGTCCTTGCTTTTATATGAAACTTCAGCAAGTTCCCAGCAAGTGAATGTCCTTTTTATTCAGTATAAAATGCTGAATTTATCAGTATAAATGATGTATAGAGTTGTTTTGGATGTAAGAAAATCCTGTAAGAGCTGAAACTGAGGTAACCTTCCATGGATAGGATCTGCACAGTGTCCTGGGGTCCTTTTCAATTCTACACATCTCGGGATTCCCAGCCTCTGAAGGGACAGAAGGTTATTGATCCTATCTTCTTCTTCTTTATAGTCTTAGCTCCAATAAATAGCATTTTAAGAGAACTTTACGTAGGTTGAGTGCCTTTCTTACTGGAATTGCAATAAGCCAGCACCACCTGGTGCAAAACAGATAATTGATGTTTCTTTCCTCTAAGGAGCTTGAAATTGTTATTGCAGTTACAGGGGAATTGTAGAGGAAAACTCCCATTCTATAGTAAATTTAAAAGCTCTTGAATATTTAGGAAGGTTTGTAGGAAGTCACTTTTCAAGTAGCTTCACTATCTACTGCATGCCTGAATGGATTAAATATCTCTTATTGTGATACAGAATTTGCTTTTGCCTTTGAGCAGAATCTTTAGCATAAATATGAAACTAGTACAGGCATATACATTTGACATATTGTACAGGTTATGAAAATCAGCAAATACGACTGTTACACATTAGTTCACAGGGCCACATATATAGTGCTTGGAAAATGCTGTGTGTTACTGAGCTGTTAAATAGTTGTCTGCCAGTGGTGACTTAGCTTTTCCAGGGCATATGTGCAAAGCAGTGCCAGCCTTTTCTTTCCACAAATTCTACCCTGACCTAGAGTGGTGTAGAAGCAGGGAAGATAAGTTTGACTTTGCCTGAAGATAGTTCAAAAAATATCAGCTTTAGCTTGTAATGAATATAATATGTGTAAAACTGTATGGCCTGTAAATTATTTTCTGCCAAAATGAAAAAGCTGTAAAACCAAGTTAGATGTATAGATATCACTCCTTAAATCTGTATTCTGAAGGTTCTCTATAGTTGTCTCTTGACAATCTTGTGATGTACCTTCAAAGTTATGTAGCCAAACTTTCTAAAATATAAACTGAAAATCTAACTGAAGGAGATTATGAGTAATATGGTGTTGTATTGCAAGCCATTGAAAAGAGTAAAGGTGGAACTGGTGGGTTATGTGTAGTAAGTCAATCTGCAAGATTCTGGATAGAATTCCTTTGAGAAAACTATGAAGAGGAAATAGCAGTAGCCAATCGAGGAAATAATGTAAACATTTGGCTACATTTCAATGCCTTTGTCTCCCTTCTTCCACCAACACACAGTCTTACCCTGGCAGTATTCTATGTCACAAAATAGATTTCTTTATGTGAAATCAGATTATCATTATTAGTGAAAAAAACTACCATAAATTTGGGACCAACAAATGCATAAATCATAGCATTATTTTATGAGTTATAAAGTGAAGTTTTGTAGAAAGAATTTTATTATCATTATTGATTATTTTTTAACCATAAATCTGAATTCAACCAACAGATATTTTGACTTGATGGCATTTCATGTGATAAAAAAATCATTATAAGCAATGACTATTACAGAAATTTAGAAGAAAGATACAGACCTGGATGCCATCATCATTATCGTGAAATCTGTACAAGAGCTAGAACAAAGAGGGAAATATAAATGCCATAGAAAAAAATGCAGTGAAGAAAATACTGTAATAAGTATGTGTGTATGTATGTAAGATTTGCTTGCTTTTGGAAATAAATTCTTAGTAGAAGGTAAATAAGAAATCTAGTGCTGGCTGAGCTGGCAGCTGATGATCAAAGTGTTGAGTACCAGATGACCTAGTTGATTCACAAAAAGAGGAAAAGCATATCCCCCTAAAATATATATATTTCCTAAAGATTATTAGTTGTGATAAGAGTGAAAAATCAAATAGATTTTTAATGTGATTCAGCTGTTATTAAATAGGTGACAGATGTGAAATTCTAAGACACTTTGAGTGAAACAGTAGAGGATAGTGCCAATACTGTCTCAAATGAAAGATACTTAGCAGTGTTAACATAGAGAAAATTTTCTGACTCGAAGCAAAATTTGAGGAAAAATTTGTGAGAAGAGGTAGATATGGATACTAAAACTTTCAAGTGACTGTGACTTAATGTAATACATACATTTTTGGCTTTGCACCAGAAACTTCACTTGAAACTGGTCCTAAATTGAATCTTGAGGTGAAGTGGTGTGACCAGAAACTGAGAATTCTGATGAGATATCTTTAAAGAGGGGCAGAAACATTTACATTTCCTCTTTTAAGCTCATTTTGAAAAATTAAGAAAGTAAAACAATTTTGGATTTCATATATCATCCTCCATGAAAATGGGTGCTGCTTGCCCTTACTAACAATATATACTAGTGTGGTTTTCATCCTTTCAGGGTCTTTTCAGTTTTTAAGGATGTGACATTTTAGTCTCAGGAAACAAGGACTGAGTGTGTGACTGTTGAATATTCCCCTGCTTCATCTATCTCATTTAACATAGCAAAAACACAACAGAAAATGTCATGTGGAAAAACTGGTGCACATGTTGGCTCATTTCTTGACATCATTTCTACTTAGGGTTTATCAAATTAAAAGAATGCATAATTCAGTTATCTGACAGAGTACAAGGCAAGTTTCTTCCTGACTCTCATGTGTAATTAGTCTATTCCAAAGCATTTCATTTGATTTCTTTTTTATGACTGTTATCTATTCTATTGGCAATTTTGTATGGTAAGAACCACTGTTATATGGATTATTAAATCAAGGTACTGTTTGGAATCTCTACAAAAAGTATCAGAGTAAAACGTAGAAAGTATATACTAAAACAATTCTTTGGGATTTTTTGCTCTGAAATTCCAAAATGAGAAACTAAATTATTTTTTCCAGAGAGCAAGAATTAAATTGCTGAGAGCAATAATTTAGAAAAAAACCAATTTCTTAAAGATTTGTTTTAGAAATGTTGAGTATGGTATTGGAAACCATCTTCTTTCCAAGCTTTATTGTCACCTCTGCCTTTAATATTTGCAGTTGTTCTAGACAATAAACAGAATTGCATTTAAAAATTCTATGGTGTAAAATCTTGATAGCACAAAGCTGTCCATTCCATGGCAGTCAGTCAGCCAGTCCAAGCAGATCCTGTCCTCATCCCAGATTCTTTCTCTCAGAGACTGAAAAAAATGCACCAACTACCCCCAATGCTTGCAGATCCTTCCTGCTGCAAATGAAAGCTGTTGGTATTATCACCTTCAAATGAAACATGGGAGAGCAGCAATCCCAATTTGCAGCCTTTTTTCAATAAGGTGTTTTAAAAGCTAGAAAAATAATAAATGTGGATCTAGAAATTGGACAAGAAGAAACAGATTATTTGGAGTGGCCTTAATATCTTGCAGGTTTTTTCAGATGAGGACAGATCCTCTGGGAATAACTTTTTCTATAGAAGGATATATTACTTCCTTTCATTCTCTGAAAGGAAGGAAAGCAAAGATAATTCTTCAAAGGAAAAAGTGAAACAGACCTTTGAGAATAGAATGTTAGACATAAGAACATTAGTGCATTAGTATGTAAAATGTTGGATTTTTCATCTTCTCTCTCAAGGTCTTTTAAAAAGAAAAGAAAGCCAAGGCACTCTTTTGAAAGAGGACAAAAAGGATGTAAAAGCTCTACCTTTTCCTGGCAGAACTCACAACTGAGACCATATAGGATTATTAGATTTTTCAAACAATTCTTAAATCTGTATACTATTTATACTGAAATCCCCAAATCCAGTTACTAACTCTGAATACTGAACATTGTGTTGACAGTTGATTTTTTACAGCAACATTTTTCAGCATAAGCTGTTTAAAAATAAAGCTCTTGTGAGAGTGAATAGTTCATTGGCATAATAGTTATAGTAATAGCAGTAATAATAATAATAACAATAATAATAACAATAATACTACTACTACTAATAATAATAATAATAATGTTCAAGGGAAATGAATTTATGCAGACAGGCCACCAAGATGATTAGAGGGATGCAGCACCTCCTCTGTGAGGAAAGGCTGAGAGAATTGGGGTTGTTCTGCCTGCAAAAAGAAGGTTCTGGGCTGATTTAATGGCAGTCTTCCTGTACCTGAAGGGAGCCTACAAGAAATAATGGAGAGAGACTATTTACAAAAGCCTGGAGTGACAGGACAAGGGGGAATGGCTTCAAATTGGTAGAGAGTAGGTTTAGATTGGGTATTAAGAAGGAATTCTTCACTGTGAGGGTGGTGAGGCCCTGGCACAGGTTGTTCAGAGAAACTGTGGATGTCCCATCCCTGGCAGTGTTCAAGCCAAGGCTGGATGGGACTCTGAACAACCTGGGATAGTGAAAAGTGTCCCTTTCCATAGCAAGAGCTTGGAACCATATGATCTTTATGGTCTGTTCCAACCCAAACCATTCCATGTTTCCATGATATAAACTTACCTGTCTGCTTCCTTTTTAGTTCTGTGGAGGTTTTAACTTCATCTGTAGCCTCAGACACATAATAAGGAATACATGATTCTGAAAAACATTCTTCAAGCTTGAGTTCACACAGTTCTGTCAGGAAATGGCATGTTTTAAAAAAATAATATGAAAGCTATATAGCTTTTTGCCTAGGACTATTTTATTGATAGTGCAAATGGTCATGGAGATTGCAAAAGCTGCCTGCAAAGGTGGAAGATAACATAGTTACCAGGAAATATTCCAAAAAGGGAAATAAGAAGTGAAGAAGCAGCTACTCCAGCACTTAAGTGCTGGAGGTCACTTGGAACAGCAAAGCCATTGTCTTCTGTGCAGGCTCTAAAACCATTTCTCTTCATCCTTCAAGGGCCCTCCCATGGGCTGCTGCTATGTTCAGAATGATGAAATTCACCCCTGTCATTTCATCAATAAATGTGTGAGGTTGCTTTTCCATACACTTCTCTTTCACACATTTATAAGGACAGCTTGGAGGAAATAATTAATTTCTACCAAAGGGGGTTATTAGTGAGATTTGACCTCACTTCTGCACCAGAGTGGTGAATCATTTAAGAAAGGTGCAAAGCTTTTTTTTCTTCCTCTACCCTGATAATTCACTAAGAAGCAAATTTAGAAGGAGCAACATTTGGGTGCCCCTGGTTTATAAGGGCAGCAGAAGAAATTATTCGTCATATAAAGGCACTCTAACATGCCTTGGGATTGGCCTTTTTCCTCATTTTCAGTAGAAACACAGGAAGGAAAAAATTCCCTGCACTTTTAAAGTTAACATTTGAGAACATCTCTCTCAACACAAATGCAGAAGATGTTGCATGTTTCATGCTAGGATTAAAGAAAAAACCCTTGTAGTTCACCCGAAGTAATTATGTTAATCAGGTAAAGCCATGTAGTTAAATTATCTGTGAGTTTCCAAAGAATTGTTAAAACAAATGCAGTACTTCTAAGCAGAATTTTTTGAATCAGACATCCTGAGAAAGCAGTTTACTAAAATAAAAATGAGACTTTTGTTTGCTTAGAGACCGCTCCTGTCTTTCAGGTGTAGTTTCTCGATTCTTATGCAGAAGTCTAAATATTACAAGAAAATTCTTACTACTTCTTTTACTTTATAAAGCTCCTGAGGTTTTACTTTCTTGCACTAAAATTTCCAGCAGAGGGAGCTTTGTTATTACATTTAGTAAAAAAACCAAGTTCACTCAACATGTTTCATCTACAATTTAAAAATAATGTGAGACCATTGGGCTTTTTTTTTTTAATGGTGTGAATTCATGACATCTTATTATAGAACAATTTATAAGGAACAGAAAGGAAAACACTTTCCTAGAAAGAACATTTCCATATGTAGTGTTACTATTTCATCACAGTTCCTTTGAAATTGGAAAGTTCTTTTAACTTAATATGGAATATTTTTTGTTGATTCATCATCTTTCCCATTTTTTCATAGTTTTTCAAGTGCTTTAAGTAGAATTTCTCTCACTTTTCCTTTGTTGCCTACATGCAAAAGAAAAAGGGGCAGGAAATGAACTTTTAGGAAAACTTCTCCTTTTTTCCCAAAAAACTTCTCTGTTCAAGCATGACCTCATCAAGATTTCCAAGCTTCACAATCTTCCCTTGTTGTGATGGAGTGCCAGAGATGGACGCAGCAAGAATCTTTATTGCTTTGGAGAAGCTCCTATTCTTTTTCCTGGAACAGACAGTCCATTAAACAGACAAAATATAAATGTGGAAAGATGATTATTCTGTCACAAGATAACACAATTATAGTGTTCTCTGTATTTATTGCAGGGCTGATTTGGTAGCTGAGCAGAATACTGAAACCTATTCTATTACTGTTCCAGACTCTTCCTACATACAAATTATGAGGTCTTGTCTATTAACTTTAAGGTCATACAATGTTCATGGAGCTAACAAAAAATTAGGATGAGGCTATTGTGAAGAGGCATATATATGTATAAACATTGTGGTCTTGAATTGATTGCAGTATGTAATTTCCCATACATTTGTTTAACTTTGCTGTGTGTACATATGATCAGTGGATTATTTTGCATTTATGTTAGAAAATATATCGTACATTGAACCACTTAAAATTCTTTTCTATGTATACTTTAGTACTGCAATTCCTGTTTTTTTAATTTTGTTGTATATTAATAATTGATAAATGCAACTGATTAGTTGGCACATTTTTAAATTGATTAAACATTTTCTTATGATATTTATGTCAGTGGCCTTCCATTTGGTAAATAGAACTTAGGTTATTATATAAATAAATACATAAATCAATATACATATCAGCATATTTGTTGTTAACTTTGCCTGTATAATTTCAGAGACAGATGTTTATACTTTTGGACTTGGACAATATGGGCAGCTGGGACATGGAACTCTTGTGTTTGAAAGTTCAGTACCAAAGCCTGTGAAACACTTGAAGAGGCATAAAATATGTAACATTTCATGTGGGGAAAATCACTCTGCTGTGATAGCAGGTATG
This sequence comes from Illadopsis cleaveri, assembly GCA_013399915.1. Taxonomy (NCBI): domain Eukaryota; kingdom Metazoa; phylum Chordata; class Aves; order Passeriformes; family Timaliidae; genus Illadopsis; species Illadopsis cleaveri. Next base: position 228,791 of record VXBB01015281.1, read on the forward strand.
GGAGTGCAAAATTCTGGAACCACCTCTAGAAACTCTCTATTATACTGTAAAAGCTTTCCTTGTACAATGAGCAGTAGCAGACATATCCATTACTGGTTCTAAAGGTGAAATGAGCCAGTGAGAAAGGTGAATTTGATAGGAACTTCTGACTCACAGCTATGCTATGTATAACTCTGTATCTCCTGGGGAATTATAACCTCCTAATCATGCCTTGCTAACAAATATTCTTCTTGTTTAGAAGCTTTTGTTTTTCTGTACAGTTTAAATCTTATTGTTTTGTTGGGGCAAGTTTTTTTACAAATTGTCTAGACCAACATAGCAGTCAGTCTGAAAAAATGCATATTTTTAAATAATACTCATCTTTGAAGATCTAAAAATAGTTGTTCAGGTTTTGCTTTTTGGAAGGGAAATATTTCTTACTTTCACTGCCTCTTACTTTGCTTGTAATGGTTCTGTTCTGGTTTTGTATTGAATCTTTGTTTTAACATCCTTTTTATTCCCACATGCAGAGAATGGCCTCATGTTTACTTTTGGAGATGGACGACATGGCAAGTTAGGATTTGGAGAGGAGAGTTTTACAAACCTGTTTGATCCCACTCTGTGTTACAATTTCTTGAAGTTCACAGTCCTTTTGGTAAAACGTTTCTTCATTCTTTGGAGACACCAAGATATTTATCTTTATATGAAACACATTATTAATGAGGGCTGAAATTATTTCATTCTATAACATTTAAATAGTGGACAACACAAACTGAAGGAAAGAGGAAATTATACATCCTTAGCACAGACTTCATTTAGTTTAGAGTGCTTTTGACTTGGGCTACACATAGAGATTGCACTTTAGGGTTTTATTCAGTACTCTTGTGCCATGGTGTTTTGGTCTTTAGAGCTGTGGTAGCTTATAAATGGTATTATTTATTGCTCTTGGATGGTTGGAAGTATTGGGAAATTTATGTCTTCTCTGTGAACACCAGACAGTCATCTTCTCAATTTTGGCAATTTTTGTACAGTAGGATACCTTTAAATCTTAAGAAAAATTGAGGTGTTAGGTTTTTTAATCCAAACTGGACAAGAAACCAGGAATAGTCTTTTCTTTCAAGAATTGTGCAAGGGAAGTTTTTCATCTGCTTCTTGAGGTGTGGGAGAAATAAATGTCACAGAACTGTCAGCATCAAAAATGCAAACATGACTCAGGACTGAAAATAATTTGGGACAAAAGTCTATTGGTCACTTCTGTTTGTCTACTGGAATTACAGGTGAAGGAAGTTCTATTGGAAGCAGTGAGTGTTTTAAACTTTTTAAAAAGTGAAACCTCCGATCTTTATGTAATAATATTGCATCTACTGGAGGATGTCAAATTTGTTTTACATTTTGCTGATTTTGCGATAAAGCATTTAGGTTTGAGTCACTGAAACTATCAGTATTGCTCTCATTTGACTTGTATCAAAATAATTAGCTAAAATCTCCTGAAAATCAGTGGAAATATCTTTGCTATCTTCTATATCAGAAATTTGATAGACCTGTCTTTTTTTTCTGTTCAATACAAATATATTGTATTTCCCTAACTAGAAGTGAATATAAATCACTAGTCATTAATAAATGTAATTAAGTATTTTAATCTTGCTGGTGTAATTAGGAACTAAATTTGAAGCCATTTGAGATGTCTTACTTTTACTACATTTCTTCTTATCTTCTAAACCCCTCGAGATAATTGTAACAAAAGTGCATCCTTGCTACTTGCAAGTGAAATAATCAGTCCTTTTTTTTGAGCTGCAGGTTGCTTGTGGGGGTTGTCACATGCTGGTTTTTGCTGCTCCAAGACCTAAAGGATCTGAGGTAATCTTGGAAGATGTATATGAGCCTCGGCTGACTGCTACTCTCCCTAAAATGAGTGGGGACTTGGTACTAGCAAACACTTTGCAATTATCAGCAGCACGAATACGACGTCGAGAGAGGGTAAGTTCACAGATATTTAGAGTTGTCACACTTCTTTCAGGAAACAAAATCACTTTCAAAGCAAAAATTACAGCATATACCAAGCAGTTCAATATATCTTCTTAAATTGTTTAATTTTAATGTATAATATGACAAATATATTGATGCTGGACAAAAAAAATAGATATTGGTCAGATTTTGCTTATTTATTTCTGTGAAAGATTAATTTTGAGTTTGTATTGTTTTGTTCTAAAATGTAGGACCTGTTCCTTTGCATTTGTTAAACTATCTTAGAAATATTTTTTTTAAAAATAGTAAGAACATGACTCTTTTACTGTTCCCTATGTGTTCTTGAATATATTAAACAATTTCATAGTTTAAAAAATATCAAAGGAGAATATTAGATGTAGCTACTTAAAATATTACTTTCTGCACTTTTATCTCCACTACACATTCCATGTGATTTCCTTAAACAGTACAATGAATTGGATCATTTCACTTACCTGTCTGAGAACTAACTCTACCAAACCCTGAATTTATTCTGTAAAAATGTATTGGTGTTGTGGGTTAAATACCTTGATGTTATTTGAGAGATAAGTTTTTCATTTTTAATAATAAAATAATATTCTTCTTCTCCTTTGTTTATATTTTAGGATTGCTTGAAATCATTGCATAGAGATGATCTTAAAAATCTCACTGTGTTCCTGCCCACTTTCTAGGACTATAAATAACTAAAATTTTAAAGATATTTGTTTCTGCTGATTAATTTGCAACACTGTATCCCCAGCTAAAAGCAAATACCACTGATAAATATGAGAGATTGGTCACATTTTATTCTTCTACCCTTTTTCTCAATCTATTGTTTTTCAATCTTCTAAAGGAAAGGTCACCAGAGCAGTTGGTTCGAATGGCACGAACTCTGCCTCCAGTGGGGAAAAGCTTCTTAAGATCTTCATTGCCTGTGACAAGCAACACCAGCCCATTCTGGTTTTCTGCAACAAGTCATCCTAAGTCTGAATCTGTGAGGGATGGAGAACATGAAAAAGGTGAAGTGTCCCCATATCTTGCTGCTGGTTTTCTGATCATCTCTCATCATTCATGAACAAATGTTCTGTCTGAACCTGAAAAAAGGTTCTGGTTCAGTCTTACCTCAGGAGGGTCTGGCAGCATACAGACACAAAAGCTGAGAAATGCAGACAAAAGTTGCCTCATACTGCTTATGTTTGCAAAATAAGTTTAAAGATTTAGGGGAGGCTTGAGTGAAAGAAAAACAACTTATAAATTGTACCTGTGGTTCCTTAAGCCTTTAGGAATAAGATTTCACAAAAATACTGTAAGAACATGATCTACTTACTTTGTTTTCGCCAAAAAAAAAAAAAAAATTACAGACAAGAAAAGTTGGGAACAGTTTAAAGATATAGGTAAGCCTACAATGAACTTGGATAACAAAAGATAAGAAAAAGGTCTACTATTTCCTACAGGACATTTATTCTTCACTTGGAAGTGCAAAAGTACTCTTCAATCTTTATTATCTAAGATAATAAGAATTTATAATATCCTAGCTAATGGAAAAGTCTGGATAATCATAATACAGCACTAGACTTTGGCACAGATTCTCTAGATCAGTTCTGGACTTAATCTGGGTCCATGGGTATGTGTGATTTCCTGGGAAGAGCAATGCTGAAGAGTGCAGAATGCAGAGCTTCTGTGTAATAGTTAGCTCAGATTTACTGGACAGACAAATCTAATTTGAAAACAATAAATCCATAGAATGAAGATGATTATTTTTAAATGTGCCAGCACGTGCATTAGCATTTCTGGTTCCTGGAAACCAATGCAGTGAAATTTGAATTTCCTTTAGAGTCTTCTTAGGTCTAAAACCTCATGTTTTGTGCTGTACGAAATGGTCATAGACCTGATGAGCTGAATGATGTAGGGACATTTTTATAATGCTGCATTAAACTCTCTGTCTCTCCATCCATTACATAGATAATGTGCAATGGAGATAACATGACTGCAGTTAATTTGGTCTAATTGTTACACTATTATTCAAGAGATTATCCAAAGGAATCTTTGTCCTAGGTAGTATTTAGGCTTTAGTCTGAAAGACTGCAGAAACAATCAGAGATCTACAGTGCACTGAGAGCAGATTGCTGAGCTACGTCTGTTGTTAATGATGAAAGGAGATGGAAGTGTTTCTGCTGTGTCTTGGGCTGGGGAAATGGAGATTTTGAGGACTTCAGCTCTATGTTACTAAAATAGGAATAATCTCTATTTTTTAAGAGTGAGGTGTTCTGTTTGCTATACAGTGCTTGTTCCTATGACATTTGTCCATTTCCCCCTATTTTACCTTGTAGAAAATAATCATCAAAAAGATAAACCTGGTGAAGTTTCTTCAGAACATGATTCAGATAATGAAAATATTGACAGAAACCTTGGGGATACAACTGACATCCTAAATATGGTAATATATTCCAATAATGGATATATAATTCAGTAATTTTTTGCAGGGGGAGACAAAGAAGCTACTTTATGTTTCAGGTTCTAATACAGAATTCCTGGCCAGCCCAGAACATCATGTGTGACACCAAGAAGTACTGACACACTGTTAAATGAGCATGCATTTTATATCATCATTACCCAATGCTAAAATATGGTTTAATTTTCCAAGTAATATTGTGATATAAGACTGAAGAAGTCCAAGTAATGCAGTGCCTCCCCACTCTTTAGCTCTGGAAACCAGAAAAGAAGGAGAAGGATGCTGGAGGCCATATGGTGATCTCTATCTCTGACCTTGCTTTTCTTGATGACTTCCAACAGAGAATTGCAGGAAATGAACCAGAAGAGCATTTTTCCTGTTTTGAGAAGAGGTTTTTTAATACAGGTGGATCATATTAAAGGGAAGGCCAAAATCCAGACATTCTAGTTATTTGGTGATCCCCCAGCTTGTTCCTACATATTTCTTTTATTTAAAAAATGTGTTCACCTTATCATTTGTACAACTTTCCAAAACATTTTATTTTCTCAGCAGAAAGGAGCATGTCCTGGCCTTAATGCAGCCACAGTTATGCTGGAGGGATTGAGCATCTTACAGGAATTATTATTCGTTTGCATTTAAAAGTACTTAGTAATTTAACAGGCTGTTTGTGGATGCCATTTATTTAACGTTATAAAACTTTATTTTGATTTACAAGAAAAAAATGTGATCAGATCCAATGCACATCATGGCCTTCACTAATTTACTGAAGCATTATTTACGTGTTGCACACTTGATGTGATAGACTTCCTTCTCCTTTTCAGTTTTATATCTATTGTGAATCAATTTTAAAATGTTTTAAAAATTTTAAACATGAATTTGAAAAAGAAACCCATCAGGCAAACTTGTCAAAAAATACAAAATAAATGGTCGTTCTTCTTGGATCTGAATGAAAACAGTCTGTTACAGCATAGTTTTTCTCAATTTTTCTAGACTGTGGCAACATACCTCTTATTGACACATGTGACAAGAGGAACAAAAACCTTTAATGTCATATTGACGATGCAAATTATTGGGAGTCAAACCAGAACTGTCCATGCTCACTGTGTTGAAAAGGAATATAATGATCAAACCATGAGCAGTTAACAATCAGCAGCATACAATTTGGAATATATGGCAAGAGATGAGCTAGAATTTCATTATATATTCCCACCTAGTAATATTCTATGTTGCCTCTTGGTTTCTTGCTTTATGTGGAAGAGATAAAGGCATTGAATTCCAAGGAAAATTGCTGCTGTGTAACGTTTTTTGAAGATGTTCTTTCAAGGCCATGGTACCAAAGTGAATGTTGAGTTGAAGGTTGTGATGATAAGGGAGTAAACTTGTGTTTGTAACCTCACAGTGAGTGGAAGGTGGATCTCAAATGTGCCTGTTGGCTCTAAGAAAGGTCAGAGTAGTGTTAGATGTTGACATTTGTTCACCACTCTCTGTAAAAGCAGTAAATGAGGGAGTGGAAGTGAGATAGATGAGCTGAATGATCATACAGGTTTGTCTCACCCTGACTGTGCAATAATACTAAAATGTTCATAAAACAGCTCTGTTTAGTAGAATTGGGTTTTGATGCTGCTTTCCATATTAAATATATTTATTTTTTTAATAGAGATCTTATTTTTTGCAGACACATGCAATGAAGTTGAATCCTGGTGACTGGTCCTTAAAATTATCACCTCTCCAGAAACAGAAGGTACCGTAACTAACTACATATGTGTACATTGATACTGGTGTTTTAAAAATCTGCAATTCTTGTATTGTCCTAGTATTTCATTGTTTGGATTTGAGTTTTTAAAAAGGCAAATTTTACAGAACTCCTCTTGCTAATTTTCTAAATATCCATTACCTAAAAGTCTAAGAGGCTGCATGAAGGTGGAGAGAATTTGGGCAGGCACCTAGAACGCCACATACCCAGTGCAGTATGAGATGACTGTATAATATTTCACCAGTTTAAGAAGCAAGATGCTACCATATACACCTTGTAACTTCAGATGATAACATACATTTCTACTGGTTTGTTGCTAAGAAAGTATTTTGGGACACAGTGTAAATGCAGATTTTATTTACAGATATTCAACATTAAGTATATTTAAAGGAGCAATAATACCGGTATTAATTATAAAATTAAAGTATTTTGTAATTCCTTCCTATTTCACTCATGAAGTGGTCCCAGCTTTTCAGCACTTTGTTATATTTCATTAAAATTTTATTTTAGATTTTTAAAGTTATTATTTGTAATTTGTTAAATAAGTATAAAATTTAAAGCAGAAAAGACAACAGATCTTCAAACTTCTTAGAAAAGGCATACCAGTGGGGGTATCAGAAGATTTCCAAAGGAGGAAGGTGTAAGAGAACTGTATTAATTTCCTTCTGCTTGCCCAGCCTCATGCATTGCCCTTGCTCTGGTTTATGGGATGTGTTACTGTCAATTCTTACTGCATTTCCTTGGATAGTGAGAAAGGTGTAGCACTACACTGATCATTAACAGGATGTTACATTCTTCTAATATGTGCACTTGCAAATTCATTTCATGTGAAATATTCTACCTTTTATGCTGTCTTTTAATCCCCTCACAAATTGTTTCTTTTCTTGTTCAGATGCTTTTGTAACATTTTTCTTTTGCTGTCATTTGTCTTTAATGCTTTTTTTCTTTCTTTTTAATTTTCTGCTTCTCATGTGGAATAGAAGAACAATAAAAATGTGAAACTGAAAAGAGATGGTAAGGGTGGGCTGAAAAACAAGGATTTTGATTTCACAAAGGAGGGCTCAACGTTAGAGTCTGGCTCTTCACAAAAGCAGTCCTCACTTTCAGAGTCACTTGGACAAGATTTAGAAAAGAGTAGTGCCTTTGTAGGGAAGCCTGTGGCCAGAAAAAGTATAAAGAAGGGTAAATCTGAGCACGCACAAAGTGATACTACTTTGAAAAGTGGTGCTCCAGAGATTACTGAGGACAAAAATATATTAGTGAAAAGGAAAAAAGAGTGTATGGAAAATCTTGAATTTTTCAGAGAGGATGCGGCATATAATCTCCCCACTGAAAATCAAATTCTGACTGAAACAATAAATTCTTCCAATAAAAAGCCAAAAGCGGTTAAATCTAAGCAATCCCTTAAAATAGAGGTACTTCCTTCTGCTCCCAGGGATCAGCCCCAGACTGATTCATTAATTGCACAAGAATACAGTCCTGTTAAAAAGCAAGGGAGTAAAAAACCGGCAGAAAGTCAAAACAAAATAAAGGATGGTGTTGAAAAATCTGACAAGTGTGAAAGAATAAATGTCACAGGAGAAGAAAGTAGTGCAGAACAGAAGGAGCTTAAAAAAAAGCATCAAATTTTGAAACAAATATCTGTAACTTCGTCATCATCTTCAACTGAGGAAAGTACAAACGGTCTCCAAAAATATATACTTAAGGAAGAGGTCTGCTATGAACACAGAATTGTCCAGAGGTCAAGGACAACAGTGACACACCTGGACTTAGACAAAGACAGTGAGATTGAGGAGATGCAAGGTACAAATAATGAGAAAGAATGTGTAGAACAGACTGAAGTAAAAAGCCTGAATGAGGAAGACACAAGCTCTGATGCTAAATCTGATGCAGACAGGCCATTAGAAATTAAGAATGAGGAGGAATCTGATCAAGAGCAGGAGAGTGAAGTCAGTGAGAAGGGTGAAAGTGAAAAAGAAAAACTGGATGAAACAATTGACAGTGAAGGTAAACTAGGGGAGGAAGAAGAGAGCGAAGTGAAAAAAGATAGAGATGAAATTTCAGTAGAAAAAGATGAAGAGGAAAATGACAATGAGGAAGAAAATGAAAGAGAGGAATCACAGGCTGAAAGAGAGAGTGGGAATGAGGGTGCAGAGGAGACTGAGGAGCTCAATCAGCAAGATGGCAAAGATCAAGGGGATGAGAAAGGTAGGTTGATGGAGGAAGAAGAAATGGTGAGTGAGGGAGAAAAGGAGGATATGGAGGAGAAGTATGAGAAAGAGGAAGGCACTGAAAAAGAAAAAGAGGAACAGGTTAAAAGTGAGGTAAGAGATGAGAGTGAGGAAGAAGAGGAAGATAGAGAGGGAGAGGAAGAAAAAGAGGTAGAGGCAGAAGAGGAAGGAGAAGATGAAAAGGAAGATGAAGAAAACAAAGAAAAGGAGAATATAAAAGACAAAGAGGGTGAAGAGGAGGATTTTGGAGACTCATTGGCAGGGAGGGAAGAAGAGGTATCTGAAGAAGAACAGGATGAGGAAGACGCAAATACAAAAATGAAGAAAGTGGGTGAGGATGGAGTGGAAGAAGGAGAAGTTGGGGAGGATGAAATGGAAGAGGAAAGAGATGAGAAAGAGAAAGGAACAGAGGCAGAAGCAGAAGGGGAGGAGGGGGAAGAAGATGAAAAGGAAGAAGAGGAGGGGGGAAATGAAGAGGAAGGGGAAGATAAAGACAAGGGAGAAGGAGTGGAAGAAGATGAGGGAGTAGGGGAGGAAGAAGAGACTGTTGGAGAAGATGAGGGAGAACAGGGAGTGGAAGAAGAGGAAGATGAGGAGGAAGCAGAGGGAGTGGAAGCAGAGGGAGTGGATGAAGAGGGAGATGAGGAAACAGTAGAAGAAGAAGAGGTAGAGGAGGAAGAAGAGGAAGAAGGAGAAGAAGAAGGAGATGGGGAAGAGGGGGAAGAAGAGGAAGAGGGTGAAGAGGAAGAAGAAGAAGAAAAACAGGAAGAGGAGGAAGAGGAAAAAGGGGAAGAGGGTGAGGAGGAAGAAGAAGGAGAAGAGGGTGAGGGGGGAGAAGGTGAAGAGGAAGAAGGGGAAGAAGAGGATGTAGGAGAGGAGGAAGAAGAGGATGAGGGGGAAGAAGAGGATGAGGGAGAAGAAGATGAGGGTGAGGAGGAAGAAGGAGAGGAAGAGGAAAAAGCAAAAGATAAAAGGAAAAATTATAGTAATAAACTTTCAGAAAAGAAAAGCAAACCCAGGAAGCCAGAAAAGACAGAACGTGCTGCTTTACCAAACAGCTCTAAACAAAACATGAAACCCAAACGTCATGTAGCAAATGGTTTACATAATTCAGAACAATTTTGGAACAATGTGCTACCTCATTATTTAACACTAAAGTAGCATAGACTACTGGAGATGCATTTTAAGCCTATTCAGGAAACAGATTGATTTTTATTACTTAAAAGAAACTTTTCATGGAACCAAAGCATACTATTATGCATATGATATAAGTGCCAATTTCTTGAAAAAGACTGAAGAAAATGTTTAGATTTAGAATACTCTTATGAGAGAAATTATACTTTAGTGATACAATCATTTTCACAATCATGTTTATCATGTATGATATATAAAAAAATTAATTGCTGAGAGGTAAACTGTGTTTGCCTCTTAATCAAGGGGTAATGTCACGCTGACAAATGAATTATACATTGTAACAGTGTAATCTTTGCCTTTGAATCAGCAATACACCAATTTTAGTTGCAGGACAGTTTACTTGATAATGTGCCTTACATGAAAGGAATTTCAGTAAATTAGCAAATGTACCTATTTTTAAATTTTGGTATCACTCCATAATTTATTCCCCCTACTTTTATTCTGTTCATACATTGGTAAAATGTTCAAGTACTTAAAGAAAGGACAAGTTGCCAAATTTACATGGGTCAGCAGATGGGAGGTAAATGGAAATGCAGGCCTGGGTGAATGATGGCCTGGGACATTTCAAGGCCTTAAGGCTGATTTCTTATTTTGCTGTCAGCACACAATTCTGTGCAGAAAGACACACAGAGATCTCAGAAATCTGGCCTAAATTACATTAGAGTTCAGGGATAATTTTTGAATATCACACTTGGTGATTAGATAGAACTAAGAATTTGAAATAGACACCTCTAAAACATTTTTTGTTTATATTGTGCAATACACAAAAAGATTCTGTATCTGCCTACAAAAGACTACATCACATTAGTCCTCTAACTCTGAGGTACTCCAGGAGGGGGAATATATGTTGCTGCTGTGTGAAACACATATATGTTTTCAGGATCAGAGCCAAAGCTTCTCCTCATTGGAGGAGATTTCTGGTTTTCCCTCCTAAAAAATTCTATCTGTAATCTCCAAAAAGCAGTAAACCAAGAAGCCAGATGGAATAGTAAAGAAAGTGGCAAGAAAGTCTGAATTCGGTTTGGAAAAGACAAAGTTAATACTTTTAGAGTTCCCTTAAAATATGCAAACAAATCTTGCAAATTGTTTTTGTAAGATGATGCATCACTCCTTCAACCATTAGGGACTGAACTGGCAAATGAAGAGAGAGGGACTCATCATGCAGCATTGTTACTTGAATATTATGCCAATGGGTGGTCTGAGAAATTTTTGTAAACAGGTCTCAATATTGACATTCTCTAGAAAAATAGTTATTTAAACCCTACTTGAAAATGAGGAGAGAAGAAGAAAGGAATAAAAATGAGTAAATGTCATTCAATAAAAATGTGAATGGAATCAATACATATGTTGAGATTATGAAACATTTTAATTTTTTTGTAAGATACTGGCATTAAACAATCTTTGACACAATGTCTCCAGAATTTGTTTTCTAAAAAGCCTGTAGTAGATCAGTAGTTTGGCAGTAAATCCTAGTCCAGGACCAGCCTTCCTGGCTCGCTCACCCCTTCCATATACTGCATTTGAAGGTAAGATCACTTCAGTCACATGCTATACCCAACTGCAGCAAAAAGTTACCCCAGTGACTGTATTTTTGTGAAATTTGTTTCAAACTTTGGAATTCTCTGGAACACATTGTCTTGACATCAGCATGTGTCTTTGGAGCAGGGTAAGTATCCTCATATTCTGTTAGAGAATGTTTTATCAGTTAAATGCCCTTCCCAAGAAATCAGCTCTTTCTAACAATGGAGTCATTGGATATTTTGCCAGTGTGCTGTGTTATCACTGAACTCCTCTGAAAACACTTCCCTTTGAAACTAAGTGGAGCTGTGATGTGTTATTTTGTCTTTCTTAGGAAAGATTAGGATGCTACTGTGATTAAACTTAGACTAGTATTGAAAACTATTTTTATAGCCCTAAAACTGGGTTTCTTGGATATGGCATCTAATTCTTTGTGGTTCTAGAATTCAAGGTTGGAAGAAAAATGGGCTGTGAAGAACGAAAAAACCTTGTTATTTCTAGTGAAAAATATTTCCTAGAGAGAGGGAGAGAGAAAGAAGAGCATTTTGAAGCAATTGATTTCCAATTCCATATAGGAATGACCTTTCATTTACTGTTTGGTTGCAGCATTTGATATAAATTCTTAGGCAAATGAGGACTATTTGTTGTTTCTCTCTTAACATATGCTGATAGCAGAAAGCTTTCCAAGAGAGGGAAGGAAGCCAACTTATGGGAATCTCCTTTTTGTTTTGTCTGGATGAAAATTCATTGATTTGAGAACTGATTTTATGTAGTTTTGTGGAATATTCTTGTGGTGGGGGAAAAGCAGAGCTTTACTCCAGCACTTCTGTGGGTTTTCCACAGACTCGTTACATAAATTGTGCTCTGTGCCAACGTTTCTGGGCTTTGAGGGGACTTTGGAACTCCATTAGCATAACGAATGGAATTTTATTTCAGTTGATTCATTTTGGTTTATAAAGTTTGCTACTTGTGGTTTTGTGAAAATTCAGTATATCCTTGGTATTTATTATGGCATACAAAGAGATTTATATGCAGTACTGAAGAAACACGGCAGAAATAGGCCTGAGTTAGTTTTTAATAGAGAAAAAAATTCCTACATTAGGGAGAGAAAACAACAGACAATTGCCCAGACCAAAGATCTGCCCATGTTTTTTCTACCAGTGGCTACTGGTGAGTGCTAGGGAAAAAAAAAATCAGAATAATAGAGTAGCACAAACATGTGGTGTTACTTTGCCCTTGTAATCATTCAATATAATGAATATATTCAGCATTTTCAATAATTTGTGGTTCAGCAGATATAGGTATTACGTTTAACATCCATTTTCTTCACACAAATTTCTTTCTATCAGTTTTTAACCTGTTTAGCACATTTTGGAAAATAATTCTTAGATTTCTTTAGACATTGTTTGGAGAAGTAACTCCTCATTTTCATTTGCATAATTTGATGCCTTTGTATTCTTGTACTAGAAAAAAAGACCATTTTTTCGCTCTTCATGATTTATTCCCTAATGATTGTCACATGGAAAAACTGTTCAGTTCTGTGCTTTAAGTCTAGAATATGTGGTTTATTGATTTCTTAGTTACAGTTCACCAGCAATCAACCACCTCCATGTTTAATTCAAGAGCAGCAACACAGCAGTTGACAGTGAGACTGGACATCCTTAAAGTGTTAATAAGCCCCTGTGAATTTCTGGGCACCCCCTTCAGCTCATCTCAGAAGTTTGAATCCCCTGCAGAGCCTCACAGCCATTCACAGATTTACAAATGCACCTGTTGCCTTTTGCAGCAGGTATCCAATACAAACACTTCTGGCACTTTCAGAGAGGTGGGGTGCAGCTCTGCTGCTGCCTCACAGCTCTGCTTAGAGGTGAAGGTGCTCTGGGTGCCTTTGGAATATTCTGTAGCACAGCTCTTGTCTTGTGCCTGCAAAATTTCAGCAGATAAATTTCTCCATTACAGCTGAACATATCAAACCATTTATTCAGATAGGAGATCTCTTTACATAATTGATGCTGAATAACAAAAATGTCCTTCTCCAAACTACATAAAATGTCTAGGTTTCTATCTTTTGTTCCAGTTTCTTATCTGGATGAGTACATGAATATTCTTTAGAACAAGGCCTTTCAGAATTATTCAGAAAAGACATCTAGTTTTTGTTTTCATTGGGTTTAGGTTTTTTTCCCTCCTAGTTTTTTTTGCCTTTAGGCATCTTTTAATATAAATTTTAGCTTATTTCCTCCCAAGATGACACTACTTCTAGATCCTGTCTCTCATATAACATTAAGGATCTGTAAAAAGGCCAAAATAGGGCAAAGTAAATGTAAAAGGGTAATTTTTCATCTAATTTCTGATTGTGGAAGTGACAGTGTTTAGTACCGTGGCATTCTATAAGCAACTGAGCAAATTCTTTGCTTTCACAAATGGCAAACCCATTGTGCACAGTAAAGTACTGAGCATGTTTGGGATCCAAAGTCACTCACTGAGCCGTAACATTCTCGTACACTTATTTATGTTTTAATGGAGACATGAGAGGTTAACTTTTTGCATATTGAAAGGATTTTGAAGAGACAGCTTTGGCATCAGAAAATTGCATTGCAGAGTGTGACAGAGGTTTTATTTTTTTTATTGCCAAAAGAAGAAGCAAGTACACCTAATCGCTCTCTTTTTTTAAGGATTTATAATAGTGCTCATTGCTTTTTTGCTTGTCAACCTCATGCCATAATAATTTAAACAAATATTAATACTGCTATCTCAAACCCCCATGCTTAGTTATGAAAATAATTCTTATCAGGGCCCTGAAATGTCTAGTGTAAAAATATTTACCATTCTGGTTTTCTTATTTTTCCAGCATTTAAAAACCAGAAATGACTCTTTTGGTCTGTTGTGGGTTGCAGGGCTGTCTGCTGGAGTGTCCCAGGTTCAATGGTATGGATTTAGAGCCTTACAATTTGTCATGACTGCCCCAACTTTCACAGAGAGTCTCATTTGTGGTTTGTGTGAAATGTAAAGTATTTGTGCTGTCATATGGAGAGTGTGAGAGAGAGAAACGAAGGTGGCTCTAAAAAGAATTTTCTATTAAACACAGCCTTTATCTGCACCTTTTTTTTTGCAAGGATATAGATCACAGTAGTATTGAAGAGTAATATTTCAAACCTCCTGTGTACTAGTGTTTGTACAAGTGCCTGTGCTGTTTGACCAGAAAGTGAACAATAAATACCAACCTAAAAGGAGCTTGTGAGCCACCCTGGGAGAGCCTGGCTTTCTTATAGGAAATATAAAATACTTCATTTTCATTCTATCCAGCATCTATCCAAGGCACAAAACGACTTTCATAATTAGAAACACAGCAGCAGAACTGCTGCAAGAGTTAACCTGTTTTACAAGGCATTTCATTATCATCTGTGAGGAGAAAAAGAACAAAGCACACCTGAACGTGTCATGTATCAAGGGCACAGAAAGAAGTCAAGCTGTGCTTTAAAGCCAGGCTTGCAGTGGCTGAGGGAGAATTTCCACAAGTGCTGGCATGACATGGAGAAGAATTCCATGGGAAGCTGGTGGCACTTGCATTGCTGAGTTGGGTGTGCCTTGAAAAATCATGAAATGAGAATGGGCTTAAAGATGAGTGATGGTTGTGGAAAAATTACCACTTTTACATCAGAGTATTTTGAAATGGGGGCTCTCCCCTGAGACCCAGTCTTGCAGTCTGGAGAGGTTTTAGAAATGACTCATGAACCACCTCTTTGAGGAATTTACAGAGTCAGAGAATCTCAAAAAAGTTCCTGCCTGCTTTGGTGCTTTGGCAAAAATTTTCCTTTACCAGTATTTTTATCAAAGCACTGAATAAACCCCAGCATGATTAAGGCAGGATTTTAATGAAAAGTACAGGATTTGGAAGAGGCACGCAGTACTCTAAGCTAAGTGCACAATAAAAGCAGAAAGTAGTGACTGTCCTCATTCACTTGCAAATATATGAGAGCTGCATGACAAACTCCAGACACTAAATTTTTTTCTATAAGGATTTGGAAAATATGCACAATCTGCATCCAAGTGTGGACCAATATTCGCAAGTAATTTTTTTTCTCTGTGTCTGCTAGCATTAAGAATTCATTTTATACAGCATAAAAACTTCCAGAGACACAGTAAGTTTTTTAGATAACACCAAGATATTCTGGAGTTGCTCATTATATTTCTCCTGTTTTGCTTAAGTACCCAGGAGTTATTTTGGTGTGCTATTTCTGAGTGACTGCATATTAGATGGTATTTATGTTATTGTGCAAAATGCTTCATAAGAGGATATACTTGATGTAAACAGTCTCCAACTTGTTTTATGGTTTTCACAAAACACCTTAAAAACCATTTCTAGTTCTATAGAAGATTTTGTTTCCTTTTTGCTTGGAAGTTTATATTTTCTATTTGTTCTCCAAAGAAGGAAAACTTTTATGAGAAGGTAACTGTTTTGTATATGAAAGTTGTAGTATATCTGAGCTATTTCAGATGTTGACTTATCTTGGGGAATAAAAAAAAAAATGTGTTCTGAGTTGCTGGGAGGAGAAACCTTTAGATAACTCTACTTAAATTAGTAGTGAAAAACTGAAAGTACAAATACTTCTTCAGAATGTAGTTTTAATTTACAATTTTATACATTGGTAAGTAGTTGTTTTTATTCGCAGAAGAATGCAGAGATATATTTCTCCAGGTACACCTACAGCAGCAAGCTGGCAAACCATAGAATAATTACACCAAAGCCAACTGAAATTATCTTTAAGAGAATGCCTTCAAAAATTAATGGCTACTCTGTGTAATAAATACCAGTGTGCAGTCACTGGTGTCAGGATGACACCTAAAACCTTGGTTAATAAGTGTAATCCAATTAATCCTCTTAATGCAAAGTATGTGCACTGCCAGCCTGCGAAAAAAATGCACAGGTCTGTGGAGACTTGTTGGTTGTTGTGTTCAGCTAAATAGTAAATAAAATAAAATATATAGCAAAGTATGGGCCAAAAAAACTTAGTGGAAAATGGGTCTGTTCAGTCAGTCTCTACCAATACCATTTTCAGCTGTGTATTCATTATTTCATCCCAGGGTGATGCCATCCTGTTGGAGGGCACTGTTGTGTAGTTAGTCACCACATGTCCAGGGTAACCTCTCTCCTGCTACGTGGCAACTGCTACTTCAATGTTTTCTTCCATCGTATTTACAAGAAGGCATAGCTATCTTTAAAGTTCAGTTTTTGACATTTAACAATGGAAACTCTTGTCTGACATAAACCTGATTTCCAGTGGTTTCACTGCACAGTCTGCCTGAAATTACAAATGCAGCATTGCCTTAGTTTTCCAGGATACTCACACAACAGCAGCATTAAGGGAGTGTAATAAGTATCAGGTAATCCATGTTAAGTGCTCTTTACATAAAATTGTAATTAGGAAACCAATATAACCTAGCAGAAGCCTAGGTGTTAACTTTTAGATAAGTTATGGTAGGCTCAGCTTTTTACTGGAAATTCTTGTTAAGTGTATTTAGCTGAGCTTTTCTGTTTGTCTCCGTGACAATATATAAGGAAAGCTTAGTTTGGCTGCCTTGTAAGTGGAAGGATAAGCTGCTAAATCTCTCATTTGAGTACTCACGTCTTTGAATTTTGTCAGTCTTTAAACTGGACAGCTCTCTTTAATAATCATTAAAGTGAAGGATATTTCTCTAAGGCTTAGAGTAGCTGAGCTAATAGCTTCTCTATATTAATAGCTACAAAGTGAAAGCCAGTTCAAATACCTGATGACAAGTGGCTAACACTGTGTGGACTTCAAGGTGTTAAGCTGTCTCTGGAACTGCTTAGTAAGAAACTACATGGTATGAATCTTAGCTTTGCTAACAGTTTTGTCAGGCAGCATTTCCAGTCACTTCACATCAGATGCCTCGACACCCTCATCAGTATCAAAAAAATGTTACATGTCTACCCATCCATGTACCTCCAACCCTCAAATGGTAATCTGAGTTGTTTGGTTTTGGGACTTTTTTTCACTCATCTGTCTGTAAGGTCAGGGTTGGTATTGTTACTTTCAGTGCTGTTTTAGTAAAATGTTAATCTGGTGCATTTCCGCAGCATGGACAGGTCAGGAGTGACATGGATGTGCACTACGTTTTTGGAGAGCAGAATGACAGCTAGCATAGGATATGATTCCTCTGCCTGTTCCTCTTCACTCCTGCATCAAAGTAAGAAGATAGTCTGTAGAATGTGTTTTGTATTTGTCTTTACTAGTGCCCCAGAAAGGGAGCACTGTTCAGGCCCATATGAAGCATTATGCCCATTGCCTGACCTCCTTGGACCTAACACCCACATACTCAGAGTCCTCTGCTTCACAGGAAAATTCCTGCTTGGTATTTATACCATCCATTTATCCTGTATACATGTAAAAGGGCTACGAGAATGCTTTTGGGCATGTCCAGCTAATGAGCTGGGCAGGTAAGGGAGAAATCTGTTTCTTAAATGATTAAAAACCCTGCTAAGAAATGGCTGATTGATGGCTGCTTGGCACAACGCCACACAGGAACAGACATGTAGCTACCTACTTCATTCTCAACTCTCTTTAATAAGCTTCTGTGTGGATTTTTTAACAGTTTCCATGGCAACTGGAAACAGAAACATCTCTGTAAACCAGAGCTTCCTAGAACTCTCCACTTCAAGTGGTACACCTAGTAATTTCAGCTCTCTTCATCACTGAGTTTTCAACAGATTTTTAAAAGATCTGCAGCTAAATTTGTCCCATCAGTGGCTTTGAGATTTTCTTCCCTAAAAATACAAAATGCTGGTGGCAAACATTATTTTGATTCTTGAGGAGATGTGGAAAGATACCATAAGCCTTCCCTTCTGAAATGCTAATTATGAGCAGCCCATCTGCCAGAGCTGTTTCCATAAACTAAGCAGGAGGGCTCCACAATGAAACAATTACAGAAATACAGAGAAACTTAGTTTGCAGCTGTTGTTTGAGCAAGAGATATTGAGATATCTCTCAGTCTTCAGTGAGACTTTTAGCCAGAGTATGGCACCAGGTGAGACAACAGTACAGAACAGAGTGAAGTTTTTTCCCCCTCTCTCCTGTGGACACAGGACTGCTCTATTTTTATAGAGCATCCTGAAAAGAAATCTCTTTATTCTGTATTAATCTGCCCAAAGAAAAGCCAGCTGCAGCCATTTTAGCAAAAGACAGTTATACCCACTGAGTTACATCCACTAAGGCAATACTTTTGCCAAAACCAGTGCAAGTAAGGTCATTTGTCCCCATAAGCTTGGAAACAGCAATTTTATGTTTAAGAATATCTAGTTATGAAGGTCTGGATTTACAGGAAAACCAGAATAAATGCACAAAAAAAATTCAACAAAGACAGCTCTACAAAAATCTGTGTAGTGTGTTAAATCTGCAAGGTTGTATTTTCTAGACTGCTGTTCTGCTGTCCTGATTTATTATACTAGAGGTACAAAATGTTTAAGGCTGTTTCATAGTAACTACCACATTTTTTTCCCTGAAGAAACTGGAACCTCAAACCTAACTGAAACCAGTTTGAAATATTTCACTTGTATGCTTCTACTACTGTTGATTTTCTGTGTGTGACCTTGGCCCATACAGCTTCTCTGTGTCTCAACTTTAGAGCTATTGAAGATATTCTTTCAGCATTATCTTTCTATGAAAAAGGAATTTAAAGTGAAATAAGAAAATAAACCCCCTAAAGCATGATGAAAGAGAATAAAGAAGGGATTATAGGTATATATCATATATGCATATAACATATAATACATATATATACACATATATGTACTTTAATTAGTAGCCTTGATTCTTAGATTATTAAATTCTTCAGGTATAAGTTTGAATGGTCAGATGATTCATCCTTTAAGGTAAAAGCATATCTGTAGTATGACATTCTCAGATTGNACATATATATACACATATATGTACTTTAATTAGTAGCCTTGATTCTTAGATTATTAAATTCTTCAGGTATAAGTTTGAATGGTCAGATGATTCATCCTTTAAGGTAAAAGCATATCTGTAGTATGACATTCTCAGATTGGTAAAATCTCCAAAACATAAATGGGCAAGCAGAAGTAACAGTAATAGAACTGTGCTATCAGAATTATGATGCAAAATGTGCTATTTTAGGAGTTGAACAGATGAGGTGACAACCAGAGACACCTGTAAAAAGCTGCAGTGAATGGAAATGGGGTCAGTCTGGGAAGCTGTTCAGTTAAACAAGTGGTTTCCTTGGAGTAAAAGGGGTGTCTCTCTCCTCCACCCCTTTTATTTTGGATGAGGAGCATGGCTCAGTTGCTGAAATAAATTCATGTAGTGTGGTTTTAGGTGCTGTAGGCTGTGAGCTGAGGTCCAGAAGGATGCAGGTTTCCATAAGTCCCCTGTAAGGATGTCTCAGATTCCTGGAATATGTGAGTTGGGCTTAGCAGAGGAGTTCCACCAAACATCTCTGTGCTCCAACTTCTAGAAACATTCACTGGTGGTCTCCACCTCACCAGCAAGTTACCTTCTAATGGCCATGAAAACAGCTGGGGAGACAACAGGCAAAAATCCAAAGAAGTACAAGAGAATAGGGAAAGAACATTAACAAAAGATAGGAGACAACATTTGGAACCAGGTCTAGGAAGGAGTTCAGTGTAAGACTCATTCCTCTACCACACTTCCAAAAGAGTGTGCAGATACTCCCCACCAGTTAGCATTGGCTGTAGTGGAACAGAAATGTTCTCCTTCTGGGCAGTGATGTGCCTTCACTTGATTTCACCTTGGAAGCCCTTGGCTTAAGCCCTTATATTTCTGCAATGGGAAGGAAAATGTTTCTTATTTAAATATTGTATTTTATGCTGTTGTAAGTACAAACTGGCATAATAATGACAATCTGAAGGGAGTAAGAAGGATATAATTGGTTCATTTTTTTACACATTTTACAAAAATATAATTCGTGCTTTTAAATATTTATTTTTTAATACCCTTGGCCATTTTATTTTTACTATATTGGAGTTTTATCTTAGGCTGAAAATAACTTAAATTCAAATTATAATGTCTGTATTGAATAACATGAATTAAAGCATTGTGTCTGGCATTTCTTCATTAATTTCCTTGAGAAGTAGATTTGAAATTCTTTTTCAGTGTTGGAATTACTACTTTTTGTGTCAAATATGCTCGTTTCAAACATTTAAAAGAAATTCATTCTTTCCAAAAAGAAGTTGTTTTCATTGCTTTTCCTTTAAGGAGGCACATGTTGGCAAAACATGCACTCCTAATGTTCCCTGGAGGTCAGTGTTTTAAAAATATATTAAAATAAGCAAACTTTGATTGAGGTCTCCTGTGTCTGTTCTTATTCTACCTACTCCTTAGTACATTTCCTTTTGAGTTTTCCTGTTCTTAGTCAAATTTTGATGTGTGATGAACTCATGTAGGATGAGGATCATGACCATTGTACAGCTTGAGTTTCAAAATTATGTTTTGGCAATTTTGTCCAAGGAACAAAACTTGTCTGGAGATGAAGAAATAGATGATGATGATGAGGAAAAAGAAGAAACAGAAGAAGAAGAAGAGGAAGAAGAAGAAGAAGAAGTAGAAGAGGTAAAAGGAAAAGAGGAAACGGAAGGAGATGAAACAGGAGAAGAAACAGAGAAAGATGAAGAAAAAGAAGAAAAAATTGAAAATGAAAAGAATCATAAAGCACCTGAGGGAGAGACAAGCAGTAGTAGTAGCCCTTTGGAAACTGGAGAGGTAAAGGCCTTTTAAGTTACGGGTCTCTGAAAGAATTTGGTTCTATAACGAACTTTAGTTTGATAAGTGTGTAGCTATCCTGTAAATGCAAAGTTGTTGTTGGGGGTGGTTTTGGTAGAGGGAGAAACATATGTAGATATTAATAGCTAAACATCTTTTTCTTTAAACAATTTTGAAAGAGGGTTTTTTGGTTTTGTTTTGTTTTGTTTTGTTTTGGTCTATAGACAGAGGAGACTACTCAGAAAGAGACCATCGTTCAGCAGGGTAAGAAGACAATTCCTAAGAACTGGACATTCTAAAGACAGATAAAAGTTTTCTAAACAATATTATAAAATCACTGGACAACACAGTTCTTGTTCATAATCGGTAAAGCAGTTCTTGAGAGGTAATGAAATTTGAGGGGCAACCCTCCATTATTAATTGTAAATGATTTGAAAGAAATAAATACTTTTCCCAGTTACGTGGTGGAGGAAGTCCATGAGAAGAACTTTCTCTCAGTCTTAGAAGGACTGTATCCTGCTAAGAGCAGTTCTGGTTGTGCAGTTGCAAGGTCATGGTAATTTTATTATCTCTCAGGCAACTTCTTTAGGTGTCCTGTGCCTCACTTCAATCAAGAAGCTTCTCAGAATTCTTTCCCATATTTTTCAGCTGGCATTCCCTCATTCCATTCACAAAGAGATTATTGTAGGTGAAATGTGCTAATTGCTGAACACTGTCCAGGATGCTGAAGATGTAAGTCTAGAAGCTCCTTGCAGTTCTGATGGCAGTTTATGAGACCTGTATATGCCTTTGGAAAAGCTGGGGAATGTGAAGTTGGGCGTCCTATATGTGTAGGACTACTTTTATTTTAGAAATTCTGGAATAAACTAGAATGGTTCTCTTGAAGGAAAATAACAAGTGTGGTATAAAACAGACCACAGCCTTTATAATGAAGAAGCTATGCTATTTATTTTCAATACTAT
Organism: Illadopsis cleaveri; assembly: GCA_013399915.1. Taxonomy (NCBI): domain Eukaryota; kingdom Metazoa; phylum Chordata; class Aves; order Passeriformes; family Timaliidae; genus Illadopsis; species Illadopsis cleaveri. Next base: position 250,618 of record VXBB01015281.1, read on the forward strand.
AATGGAAATAGCTTGTACAGAAGGGATGCTTAAATATTTTTCCATTATCCAGTGATCTGGAAGTTTTGATATTAAGTTTGAAATGTATATGATTCATACAGGGAGTATAGGAAAATTTAAACACAGGAACATCAACTGAGATGGAAAGTTTTTCCTTTCCCAGAATTGTTTCTATGGAATAAAATTCATGCTGAACTGTAACTCCTGTCCTAGAAGTCAGCTTTACCAAATTAGAATATACTTACAAATAAGTGTCCAAGACATTGTCTCCTGTCAGCAAGAGGAAACTGTGAAGTAAAAATATTTTATATATTGTCACTGCCATAACTGTTCTGTTCTTAAAAATCGAGCATCTGGAGAGTAATATCAGGACATTATATGGAGAGGTTAAAAAATAAAAATAGTCTTTTCAGGCTGAGCATTAAGTTTTACTGAATATTCTGACTGCTTTTTAAGTTTTATTTAGTGATCTCTGCTTCAAAAATAATCTGAAGAACAATTTTTTCTGCTTTTCTGTAATATTTTTCTGATTGGAATGAATCAGAAGAAAGTTAATATAAATATTTATATTATTGTAGAGAAGGAAAGCACTGACAATCACACTGTGAACAACTCTTCAGAGAACACTGATGACCAAAAAAATGGAAGAATTGTGGGGAGAATAAAGGTTTGTAGCCTGATGTTTCTTTCTAGCTTTGCCAGTGACCAAGAAGCCAGTGGGTAGTTACCAAAGCAAATAACTCACATGATCTGCACAGATAATTAAACTGCTGAGTAGCCTGTTCCTTCTGTTTAGGACTTGATTTTATTTTTGATAAAATAACTTTAAATTGTCCAAACAATAGAAATGACTTAAAGCCCATTATGACCTCCTCATGGATGGCATGTCCCTGAAAGAGAGATTGTTTATCACATCACGTACTGGTGAGATGGAAACTTAGGACTTGATTCCTATGGGATATTATCCAAAAAGATTTCCCCCTCTCTTTGTCTCTGAAAGCAGAAGCTGAGGTCATTGACCTTGAAGCTATTTGCAACATGCACTGATTTTGTGATCATATCTAACTCTTAGATAGGTGTATGAGCATGTTGAGGAGTACCTGATATGGAATTTCTTACAGGTTTTAGGATCCAGAGGCTCCTGCAGAGGCTGCTGAGTTTCCTGTTGACCAAAGACCTTAAGCATCAGTTAATTTTGACACGTGTGGTCTCACTGAGCACAGGCACTGTCATTAATGGCAGTACACATGTTTATCAGGAGGCAGAGTAAGCACTTACTGCTCTGGGGCTTTGTTTTTGGACCCTGCCTCAGGTTCTTTTTGAAAGAAACCCAAATAAATGCACCACTTACAGCATTTTGTACAAACTGTACAATGTAATTTGACAAAATGCAATCACTTTAACTCTTCTGAATCCCATGTGCTATTTTACCAAATTTCAAATATTGCAAATTTTTTAGTAATTTTGTTTTGAAATAAAAAAATTTAAAAAAAAATCAAGGAGAAATCTGCCAACTTCATTCAACTTTGGTATATACAGATGGGTTTGGGGGTTTTTTTATCTTGAATTTCACTGCTCACTCTTTCAGTCATATCATTTACCTGTTTTTTTTTTACTTCAGTTTTCCCTGTTTAGGCAAAAGTCACTGACAAGCCAGAAGAATGAATGTAGCAGAAAGGAAGACAGCTCTGAAAAGCCATTGCAGAGTGAAGAAAAAGAAAAGGAAGATTTATCTGGTGAAGACAGTAAGGATGAAAATCAGAATCATACACTGGAGAATTCCAGTGAAACTGTGACTAACCAGAACAGAAGGATGAAAGTTAATACATGTATATTGCTGTAACACTCTTACAATATATGAGAATGTGACAGTCTTAAAGCACATACAGCAATTTTTACTTGAAAACATTTCAAGTTATGACTCGAGATGTTGATGGCTGCTTTTTTTTATTGATTTGATTGCTGTAATTTTAAATAGACAGGTGATTTTCTTGGTATTTATTGGTAATTTTAATAGTTCAAAATGATATGCTTATCAGCACCTTGCTGGAGTTCTGTGGCCTTACCTGTTGATGTTCTAAAGCAAAATATGTGGGGTTTTATGTGAAAAGTTGAATATAGGCATTTTATGGGTTTTTGCTAAATAATTTTATTCTATTTCTGTCTACAGAGTACCACTTCCAGCATGATACTCTTGCAAAATTATAATACTTGATGTAAGATATTATTTGGTTTAACAACCTCGTTAAGAATATTGAAGGTACTCACTTAGAAATATACATGTTTCTTTCTGTTTTGACATAGAAAAAATAGTAGTGAAACTTTCAAGTTAACTTGTAGGCCATTATGGAAGAAGTTACTTGAGTATGTGCCTAATTTCAGGCATGGCAGCAGTCCCAGTGGAAAAAGTGTAAGTATAGAAGTATCCTCCTGCCAAACTGGGACAGGGAGAAAGCTTTTATTTCTGAGAGGTGCTGAAAACCTTTGCTCCTGCTGAAATTGGCTTAAGCTGATGGGCCTCTCTCCTCACTGAATCAGGCCCAGTGAAAACTGGACACCCTCACTCTTGTTTCACTTGGATTCTAATCATGTATTCTCTGAACATCCACACCTTAATGAGTCTCCAGTGAAGCTTTTCTTACAGGAAAATAATGCAACCAGAGGTACTGTGGTATCAGTATGACAAACTGATCATTATGGGGTAAACATTCATGTTTTTCTTAGGCAGACTGGCTTTTCTTCAAATGGACACTTAGCAGGAAGAGTCAAAAATCAGTACAAATAAAAACTGCTTAACACCACTGTAGCATTAAGAAGCAGGAATTCTTTGTTCAGCCAAGGGGATATTTCCTCCAAAATATCGTGCAGGCTGAGTACAGAAAAAGCTCCCATTTATATACTACATTTTACATACATAGTCATTGGTTTTCCCAGAATAAACATACACATGATAAATAATTTCCCTGAAATCATTAATATATTTCCCTTCCCCTTTACATGTGTTCTTCTGCCCTGGAGGTCTCTTTGCTGGTCCCTGGTGGTGGGTGACCCCAGAGTCATCCCTGACCACACACTGAACTGGTAAAAGGTGGGACAGCTGGGCTGGTTGCTTTCCAGTTCTTCCTTCATTTTTTCCTAGTTTCAGAGTCGCTTAAATTTTATATAATAGGTCAGAAGTGTCCAGAGTTGATCTCATCCTAGGAGTTGTAAAGACAATTTCTTTTGGTTCACCTGAATGTTTTGTCCTTATAAGTCTGGCAGGTGCCCAGATTCTTTCACAGAGCCTTCTCTGTGCTACCATAATCATCCTACTAAAAACCAGGATGCTTGGGTCATCCTTTGCCAGATTTAATTAGGATCCTTTTGTGTCTTTTATTTTCCTTTGGGCTACCCCTGGTTCTGCAGTGAACCTTACATGAGGGGTTTTTCTCTTCCATTATATTTACATATTTTCTTATTTTTCTGAATGCACATGTGGTTTCTCTTCTACTTGGATACTGTTGAGAAGAGTGAAGTGAAAAAGGAGAAATAAAATAAATGGCACCCTCATTAATTTTAAAAAGCTTTAACTATTTTTTTAAGGGGAGATCAGTCACAGAAATTTTTACTGTAAAGACAATTTCTTTTTTTAAAGTTAAACAAATTTAGTGAGAAATATTACTTTAAAATGGGAATTACCCTCAAATGTAATGCTACAGAAGTTTATGTAATGGACTGTAAACTGCTGTATGTCTGAGCAGTTTCAGGGACTGGTACATTTGTCTTGTCCACACACTTTGCTCAACAGGAAGCAGAAACATATTAACTCATTCCAATGTCTTTTTTACATGTCTTCATTAAAAAAAAAAAAAAAGATTAAAAAAATAAAGCTATTTACATGTCCATGTGTATTAACTTAGAGGGTTTTTTTAACAAGGTCACAATATTTATGATAAAAATGTGAAGATTTTTTATTACTGAAATGTTTTCATAAACAGGTAAGTAGCAAAAAATTCTAGAAACATTTATAGTACATCTTTCTCTATTTTTTTCTTACTTTCCCAAAGATTAAGTATATCAGCTCAAGCTGATATTTCTCATTTTTATAGTCCTGCCATACAATTGAGATTGTGCTTTAGGATTGTTTGGTTTCTAAAATTTCACCACTAAACCTATCACTAGGTGGAGTTTGTGCTCTTCGAAGGTGTAACCAGCCGCTGGAGCCAGAAATTCTCCTTCTCATGGCCCCTGAAAGAAGTTAAAGATACACATTCTTCATTCTGTATCAAATTTTCTGTTTCCAAGTTCTCAGAAAACTTTATGTTTTCTGGCATATTACTTTTGGCATTTAAGTACTCTGGTACCTCGGTGTATTTATACAGCACATTTGGAAAGTTCTAAACTGTGTATATGTAAAAATATGAAGATAAAAAATACAGTTACTCATTTATTTCTAAGTATACATAGATGGACAGTGGTCAAGTTCTGATAAATAAATGTAAGTCTAGATATTTTGGATTTAAACTGCAGTGGTATTAGTGCACCTTGCATACACAGATATACATGTATGTGCACTGAGACAAATATATGTATATTTATAGACAAAGAGATGTATAGACAGACGTATGTGTGTGCACATGGGTGATCAAACGTGTACCTGACCTCCTGAAATTTCCATTTAATCCATATATTTACATTTGCAATTTCACTGACTTCCAGAGTCACGGGACTCATTCATACAGCTGCTGTTCCTATGCAAGTTTGTGGTGACTGAAATTTAAAAAAGGGAGAACGTATTGTTTAGACACCATTTTATGCACCCTAAGTTAACAATCACAATCATAATTAACTTTGTGCAACTTTTTCTTTTTTCTTTTTTCAAGGTATTACTTGTACAATATGCAAAATACATCCAGTCTTTGTCCCTGAGGAATATTTTAAGTCATGCTGTTGACATTAGGGTAGCTGAAGTAAACTGAATTCATATCATGATGGTAAACCACTGTAAATCCTGATAATGAAGAATACTGAAGCTAATCTTGTAAGATTATTGAGAGACTACGTATGGGTTCACTTAAGACATACTCATGTACTTGAACTACTTTAGCACTTTAAAATAGAAATAGAAATAGAAATAGAAATAGAAATAAATAGAAATAGAAATAGAAATAGAAATAGAAATAGAAATAGAAATAGAAATAGAAATAGAAATAGAAATAGAAATATGCTATCTCTAAATTCCCTCACAGTGCTTTTAGGAGCTATGTTATTTATACTACTCACTTCTTAGAGGAGTTTACAACATTTTCACACTCTGTTATATCTAAATTCCTTTAAGGACCTAAATAATGTTTTGATTAAGTGCAATGAGACCATCATCAGTGGTGAGAATTGGAGATATTAATGCTTTGGTAGTAAGTCTGCTTTGCTCAGTATCTCATAGTGATGAGCTCTAAAGTTCATACCTCTTTGCCTTTCAAGACAGTTTTAGAATTACATTTTATTCATGCTATGTAATTACCACTTTCTTTTTCAGGATCAGATTGTAATGACTCAGCAAAAGCCTTGCAAAAATCTAAATCTGGCTAAACTGTAGTTCTTTTATATGTACACAAAGAAGTCTTTTATTTTCGAGACTATTCTCATTTAATGTCAAAACAGTTCAGACACAGCTGTTTCCAATCACACTCATCAAAAACCGAAGAGATGTTAACAGTTAGAATTTTAAGGGATGTTAACAGCATCAAAAAAACCCCACCAAAACAACAGAGGCTTTGTTCTTCAGTACATCTATTAAACATGAGACCATCTATCTGCTGATTTACCACATGCTGATGCATCAGTCAGTGTCTAACTAGGAATGCAATATTGTCTTCCCCAAAAAATTTTCTGTTCTGCTGGCTGCCTAAGAACACACCAGCCCTGCCAGATGGAATGGAAAAGGGCAACTGGTGTTCTTCAAGACTTGCTACATGTGTACACCATGTCTGTGCTTTCTGTGTGCCTGATCCAGACTTTTATGTTGAAATTTTCCACAGCAAGGGTTTTGGTAGTGGAGAAATTGAGGGAAAGCTACTCTTGCCATTTCCTTTGTGCCATTGCTGGCAGGAAGGGTATGAGGCCACCTTTAAGTGGAAAGAGCCAAGGGGATTTCTTCAGATCACTGGCGTAGGGAGCAGGAAAGTGCTCAGGGACGGGACACACAGCCAGAGACTGCTGCCCTGAAGAACATTTCATTTCTCTAAAATACACTGGGGTTTTTTTATATATATTTTTGACAAGGACTGTGCCACTGAGGTTTAGGTGTGACCTAGGAAAGAAAGTTATTAGGATATAACTTCAATTTATTATTTCACACAAGGAACCATGTGATCATCACCTCTGTTATTTAAGCTTCCAGAACAAGAATTTCCATTGATGTACATCTTCCTGACATTTTTATCCAATGCTGTCCTCTCATAGGCTGGCCTCTAGTGTTTCTTTCCTGTCATTTTAGGAAAAGCAGCTTTCTATCAGCAAACATGAATATATCACTTAAAAATGCAAAATGAGCCAAGTGCCTTTGACACATTGACACTCAGCTTTTGAAAACTGCACTGAGTGAAGTGTCTACTCTACATGAAGGCTTGATCTTGGGCTAGCAGTGGTGTTCCTTGGTTAGCACTGGGGTTTCATGGGCTAGCTCAGAGGTTCCAGTCATGAGCTGACAGCAGCAGCACAGTGTGTGAGGAATTTTGTCAATCATTCCTCAGAGAACACCCTACGTGACACTCATCCACCTGCCTCTTTCTGCCCATGTCTTCCTCTGAATATTTTTTGCCTTTTTTCCTCTTCATGCCTTCACCACAGCAGCAACTATGGAAGATCTGTTCTTCCTGCCTGCTATCTCCACAGCTCAACCCCAGTCTTTGCTTCCATTTCAGCCTCCCTCTCCCAGACTCTGTTAGAGTTTCTGAAACATCCCAACACTGGAGTGCACCCCACAGCCCCACAGCAAGCACCCAGAATGGTCCTGAAAGGGATCCTAAAGGGACAAGTGTCCAAGCACAGCCCATGTGCAACAGGCTGACAACCAGAGGGAAAAATTTAGCCCCAGGAACTGGCAGTGACTAGCAGCTGGAAGGAGGGTCTAATAACAGCAAATGTCGAGTTACAAATGAGTATGTGTTGCTGCAACTAAACATCATGACAAAGTAAAATAAACTCCAAGAATTCTAGGAACTGTACAGAAGAAATGCATTACTATGATTATTACTTAATTTTAAGGCTGTCTATTTCTGCAGATATTGACAAGAGTAATTCTAAGTATGAGAGCATTTGCATTTAGTCAGGCAATTCACTGGCTAAAACTGTGTGGTTTGGATTGGGGCCCTATGTGTCATCCTCTTATATAACTAATTAGACCTTGCTTGGGGATTCCAAAACTTCATTACACACAGCTGGGTTGTTTGGGTATTGTTTTTATTTCCTTATCATTCTTTTATACTATTTGGAGAAAAATTATTAGATTGTTAAACATTATTAAAATTTTATTTTAATTAATTTCACCTCTCCATCAAAAGCTGTATTTTTATTATCACTGTGACTGCAGTTGTTACAGCTATTCTGGCACAGAGGAATAAAATTATACTTCTGAACTGCTATTAAAAAAAGCAGAAAAGAAAAATTATGTCTTTATACTAACTCTTTGACATAACAAGAATATTTTTTTAAGTCTCCAAGAGCATTTAACTTTGCTTTGGACATTATTTTTCTATCCAACCAAGACATTTTCACACATTTCAGTCCTCTAGTATTGCTTGACTTCAGTCTTGAAGATTTTCTTTTACCTCTGAACAGTCAAAACCTGAATTTTCCATGAAAAGCAGACTGGTTAATTCTTGTGTAATGCCAGGAGTGCCAGAAACTCCAATAAACCACAAGCTTAAATAGTTGGAATTTTTTCTATAAAAATTAAAAGCTGAACTGGGAGAAAAAAAATGAACTCTGCATTCCAATTCAATATATGTGACTTTTGTTTAATTCATTCACAGTTCCACATGCTTCCTCCTATTAAAAGGCCCCTTAGGAAAACTACAAAAATCTAATTTATTATTAGGAATTCAAAATTTTTTTAAAGTTGCCTTGAATTTGCTTTTCAAGGCCCAGTCTTTTAGGTGATTTCACATTGCTGTCATTCCATCAAACACAAATAATGAGTGTTACATTGCACAGAGAAACTCAGAGCAAATTGGAGTCTGGGTGATTGCACGCTCTGGCACTGGCGTTTATCTAAGGTTCATTTCAAACAGGCCATGAAGGATGCATTCCCACTGCTCCTTATGCTCACACCTGTGTCTAAATTTGAGCTGCAGGTTGCAGACTGTGTTAGCTCCTAAATCTCTTGCCTTTCTCAGGGCAGCTAGGACACTCCAGGAGCTGGATGTCAGAGGAAAAGCAGCATCACGGGTATGCCTGCTCACAGTGCCCACTGCAAGAGCCTCGTGCAGTGGGCAGGCAAGACAAAGTAAAAGTTCTGCAAACACCAGTGGTTATGTTGTGTGAGTAGATGGAATTGCACATGCACAATCAGGAGCAACAGGAAAGCAGTCTGAGGTCCCATTGATTCCAAGGAACCAAACAGGATTCTTGCCTGTACTAACTCAGCACCACAGCTGCAGTCACTGATGGCAGCTACCACTGACACCTTCGTCTCTCACGCTGGGGAGACAACCTGGCAAGGAGGACTTGTCACCACGATCACCACATTTCTGCACTGTGGCCATGCAGCTTGAACTGTCTCTAAAAGGCTGCCCAGGAGAGAGGCTGTGACCTATGGGCAGGGTGGTGTTGGGACAGCTGATGGGGAAGCTGCTGCATTCACACTTCTGCTGGCAGTGACTTCTTGTACCATGCTCTCATAGCAGTACAGACCTTAACTCACAGAAACACCTAAATGAAGGCCAGTGCTTTGGAAATGGGCAGCTACAAGAACAGTACACAAAGGGAAAGCAAGAGACACCTGACCCATTAAGATCTGCTTCAGGCACCTTTATTTTTCCAGTACATTGGAACACTGAACTCTTACCAAAGCCTTACAATACAGATAAGCTACAACAATTATCACTATCTGACGCTGTTGTACACCACAACGACAAAAGACTCCGACTTCAGAAGGCTGAAAATGACTCCTTTATTCTCGGGAAGTGTTTCCCCTTTTATACTATTTTACACAGACCAATTCGATTGCTGACAAGGCAAACCTCTTCAATCACATCGGTCAGACCAGAGGGACATCCAAAAGAAGTCCCTCCTAGGGAAAGAATGTAAACAATCTTGCTGTTACCAAAACATGTCTCTTGTTTACAGAAAATTCCCTAGGAAAGGAATTTCAGAAACCAAACATGTCAGGCACCAACCTGGGCTACAACTATCAGATTAAACTATTCCTTTTCCTGATGTTCTTCTTTAAACAGAGTAATGTTAGTATTTTAAACTCTTCACATGTAGAAATCTAAGAATTGCTTAGTCTGTTAAACTTCAGTTGCTCTGATGAAACTGGCATTGTTTTGATTTTTTAGTTACCATCTTTCTTTTTCATTTTTCAGCAAACAAGTTCAAAACAGATTATTGAGCCCGGGCATACTCACAGTCCACATGCACTGGGTGGAGCAACTTGGAGAACAGTTTGTGCTGAGGGCCCAGTGCCCACCCAAGCCCACCAGGTATTTCACTCCAGAGCAGCTCTAGCCTGGCCCCAGGGATGCAGGAGGTGCACTCAGTCCTGTGCACATCTTAGTCTCAGACATTAGGGGATCCAGGTGGGGTGGTATGCAGGGTCACTCCTGATGCAAAGGGAAAGTCAGATGAAAAGAAAATGCTTTGGAGAAAGCTCCCAAACACAGCACCTACACAGATTTTTATTTTAATTACCACCAAGATCGCATTTTTCTTAGGCCGCTTTGGTATAGCCAGCCTCAAAGTGTGGCAGAATTGTCACTTTCTGTTTCCAGACTAACATTTCCCCTTGAGATTGACTCTCTTTCCTCTGCAATTCAGTGTCCCTTATTTTTAAAGAAGTATTCCTTTCCTGACTAGATGGTATTTCCTTATTTGTCCAGGAAACAGCACAGAATGTTGGAGGGACCCTTGGAACTCCCTGGGCTCACTCCCCTCTACTACCCCAGCACACAAACTCTGGCTGGGGCCAGACCTTTTCCCACACCTTCGCCAGTTTAGATTGCACATTAAATGCTCGTGGTAGGAAGTGCAAAAAGAAACCCCAAATCCACCTGTAGTCAAGCTGCAGGGTTGACAGATGTCAAATCAAAAGTGTTGGAACATATGATGCTCTGCCTGAAGCCTCTGCCTCTGTAGGCTTAGTGTGTCTGGGGAATTTTCTTTCATGTGAAAGGCAGGAAAAAAGCCTCTAGTCTTTGTGGTTATGGAACAAAGCCTGAAAATGTAACTCTGCAACACCCTGGCAGCTCAAAAAGTTAATGAGAAATGTGATGACTCCAAACTTTCTTTTCTTACTCTCATGACTTAGGGATTTTTTTTTTTAAAAAAACATTTAAAGCTGACCATCTGCAAACTGCTGAGCAACTGGAGCAGTTCATCTTGAGAAATGCAGTCTGTCTCCTTGCACTGCTGCCTGCAAAACCCCAGGCCTGGGTGGGCAGGCACTGCCAACCGGGACGGGACGGGACGGGATGGGGGCCAGCAGCATGACACTTCCCCAGAGAGGTCTTACCGTGCCAGAAAAGTTATTGGAGGGAACACGAGGGGCTCATCCTCCCCATCCCAGAAAAGGGACCCTCGTTCACTGGGAGCCTCCCTGCCTCGCTCCCTGCCTTGCAGGGACCGGTGGGAGGACATCGGTGACAGATGCACTGTCCCGAGCAGCTCGGTGCCCTGGTCGAGACCGAGGCTCATGGCACCGAGGGGGAACCCCACACCTGGGCTGCATCAACAGCAGCGTGGGCAGCACGTCCAGAGAGGGGATTCTGCTGACACCCCATACTTGAATAGTGTATCCAGTTCTGGGGACCCTAGCAGAGGAAGGACGTGAACCTGTAGGAGTGGGTACAGAGGAGGCGGTGGTGGTGGAACGAGGTGATCTTTACGGCCCCTTCCAACACAAACCATTCTGGTTCTATGATTGTGTGACCCCTCTCCGGGCCAGGGCACCACCGGGTGATTCCCGGAGGCCACTAGGGGGAGACAACACACCGCGTATGTGACACCGCAGCCCCGGCGGATCCCAAACGCCCTTCCCGGGAGCTGGGAGGCAGCCGGGCCGCGGGAGGAGGAGACTCCGGTGACGCGCGGGAGCCGCTCGGAGAGTGTCCCCGTCCCACTCCTCCTCCTGCTGCTCCTCCTGCCCCTTGCCGCGCAGCCCCGGGCCGGGCAGAGGCGCCGTGTGGAGCATGGGGAACTGCTGGCTGCGCCTCGCCGTGGTGCTCGCCCTGGGCGCCCGGGCCAGCCTGGAGTACGAGGGTGAGGAAGGGGAGGAAAGGGAGGAAGGGGCGGCGGGGCCAGGGCAGAGCCGGGCCGGGGAGCGGGGCTGGGCCGGGGACCGCGGGAGCGCCGCGGGGGCCGCGGCAGCCTGAGGGGCCGGGGGCCCTTGCTGCTCGCTCCCTCCTCGCCCGCAGCACTTTGTGTCTCGCTCTGTCTGGTCCAGTCCCAGGACGACCGTCAGCGCGGATGAAGCCGCATCCTGCGTGTGGAGCGCCGGGTTATTACTGGAGTGGGTGCGAGTAAAGCTTCCAGCCGTGCCGGGTTTAAGCGCTGCCGGGTGCGGGTTGGTGGCAGCCCGGCGCCTTCTCACACCGGGTGTCACATCGGCACCTCCGTGCCGCCGCCTTGGCGCTCGGAGAGAGGAGGTGACACCCGCTCGAAACTGCGGAAGGAGAAGAGAGGCTGCTCTGTGTTGTCCCTAAGTGTAAAGTGTAAGTCCGATGGGCTAGCCCTTTTGGACCTTCGGAGCACTTTCAAGAGTTTTTGGTGCCCGGGTGAGACTGTGCATGCAGCAAGGTAATCTCAGTTTTTAGTATGAAAAATGAATGGGTGAGTCATGCCTGGTTTCTTAGGCACCTAGTAAATAATAATAAAATAAAGCATGCTGATGCCATTTCACTTCTAATTATTTGCATTTCCTGTAGCAAAATTTGAAATGAGCTCAAATTTAGGTTCCATTTCCATGCAGAAGGAAAGGGTGCTGCCTGTTCAAAAGCAGCTGCATCTTGTCTGGTTAATCATTTTTGATTTGGCAGACATTGCAAGCAAAGCCAGTGTAAACTGGCATGCCCTGGGGTGGTTTAACAGGTGTAGTCTGTGAGAGTTTGTGGTCAGAACAGAGCCTTCCACCTTAGTGGATGTGGCTTCAAATTGCGGTGCGTTACTGGGTTGAAAGGGAAGGATGGCAGTGAACAGGTGAGAAAGATGTCTGATACAGTACACTACTGCATGTTGGTGAGACCCATTTTTTGTTTCCTGGAGCTATCCCTACTTAATATATAAGTTCTGTCCACGGAGGGGGGTAAAATGGCATAATGGTGGTATTTGTGAGTTGAGGTTTAGCTTTCCTTATTTTTGTTGGCGGGTTCCAAGTGGCTTCTTTCCAATACGATGTTGGAACACAAGTTTGTGCTCTTTCTTTACCAAGCACTAAGGAATTGGACGCATCAGTTGCTAAATCAACAGAGACAACGGAAGTTCCTGCCCTGGCATTTCTCTGAGGATTATTTTACTGCCAATTTATTTTCTTAAGAGTTTGAGTGAATGCTTTAGTTTGCAATTCATGTGAATGTTAGTCTTCAAGGAGTTTACAGAGGATGCTAATATCCTATCCTCTGTTTTCCTAAAAGGTCAGATGTCACCTCTCTAATCTCAAAAGTCTCATCTTTGCATGTAATCTTCAAGCTGGCGGCACAAAAGCCTGCTTTCGTCTTTTACTCATTTGAAAGTCCAATTTCCTCCTTACACTTAGTGTCAAAGGCTCCAAAGAGCTTAAACCATCAGAGCTGTAATTTTAAACCCTAATATTATGTTAATGATTAATGTTACTTTTCTTCAGTTTGTTTTTAGTACAGAAATGTGATATTCTTTCTCATCTTTAGTCCCAGTATGAAATGTATGAAATCTAGTGAAACTGTTAATAGATATTTTCTCTAATTGTACTGTGTTGGTATGTAACCATGCACATTAAGTACAGAATGCCATTAAGTGAACTAAAATAGACTTAAAAAAAAATCTCTACATCACGTGTGTTTGGGGCCCTCTTGATTATACAGGCACAAGCTTGTATTCAACAGCAGATTGTTCTTTAAACATCAGGAATAGTCTAATCAGCTCTTGAACTCATAATTTGGTAACACTGAAGTTTTTGGTGTAGGACATTTGTGCTCCACAACTCCAAAGACTATGTTTAACACCACATTAAATAGGTGTAATTTTCATGCCCTAAGAGTTCTGCCATCTTTTTTTTCTTTTTTTTTTNCAGGCAAGTAGAAATCAAGCCAGTATTCCACCAGTGAAAATGTAATTGAACTAATTATCTGCTCAGCATAAGGAAGAAAACTGAAAAATATCCAAATAATTAAAATTCTCAAAATACTTTAAAGCCTTTGAAGCAGCAGCTGTTTTAACTGTAACTGTATTTTCAAATTTTGAAAGGATGCTGTGGTATTCTCACGTTGGTATGTTCAAAGCTGGTGAGGCACTGGCTAAATCTCTCTGGTGGCATTACTCAGAGGAAAGCCTGTTTTCTCTTCAAGAACAGTTTAGAGATGCACCTTTTGGAAGTTAAAATAAGTGTTAAACCTTTTCCCTAAGGACTGAAGAGGGAGATGTGATCTTGGAGCTCTTCAGTGACTTTCTGTGGTGTTGGGAAGGGCACAGCTGTCCATATGTACATATATACATATGGAGATCACTTGGTCAATATTTGGGGGTTGTGAAGGTGAAATCAAGTGGCACTGTGTGATGTAAGGCTGTAATACTTGTGTCTTACACTTCTGGTAGATGAAAAGAAAAGCTTATCTATGATAGAATCAATGGGAACTGTGCATTGGAACAGGGTACTGGTGTGAAGGGGCCATGAACCTTGAGAGAGATGTCACTAAAATCACTTGAAGACCATGTAATATTATGGAACTGTTTTCAAAAGCTGTATGAGATTTAATTCAAAGAAAACAATATATGTATGTGTGTCACATGCTTATAACCTATGCATATTATGGATTAAATATGAGTAGAAGGGTGTCAGGTTGTGAAAAGGGTAATTCCTCTCAAAGCAGTGTGCTAGATCAAGGCCTGCATCTGTGAGTGGGACTTTTGAGTGCTGCAGCCCTTCAGAGACAGGCAGTTCTTGCCCAATAGAGTTTATAGTATAAATAAAGGATAGAGCATATAGATACAGTCTATATATAGATAAAGGATAAGAAGACAAAACTGAGGGAAGAAAGCATTTAAGATTGTCTCAAGTCAAATGGCAGGCTTTAAAAAAATCTGGCATCACAATAATTTGATTCCTACTCATAGCTCCTCTCCATCAGACCAACCTGCAGAATGGTCAAGAAGCAATCTCCAGGGCCCTGGGCAACTGGTGCTCTGCAGTGCCAAGGGTTGGGCCTGTTGTTCTTTTGAGAGTTCTTTTGTTGTGGGGTTTTTTTTAAAGGCAGCTTGCTGGCTGCCTTGTCAATTCTGGGTGACAGTTTGTATGTACAGGCTCCACGTGTGGAGCTGCAGGCGCTGCTCATGACCCGTGGTGGGCACAGACCTGGGTGAGTTGTGTGCTGGCCAAATACAGCATAAAACCCAATACGGGAAGGAATACTCTAAGGAAAGGTGTCCCTGTCCACAGCAGGGGGCTTGGAACTAGATCAGCTTTAAGATCCCCTCCAATCCAAGGCATTCTGTGATTCTGAATACAAGCAGGTAAGTGAGTTCCAGGGCACGGCTTTATCCTCCGTTGTGCTTTGGATGGGCGGCTCTGTCTAAACAAGCTCCAGTTATCTGGATAGTTGCATTTGAATAAGACCTCCAGCAGCAGAGAAGCCTAATAGAAATTACATTCTGAGGTGACCTCAGGCATAACAGATATGTTATGTTAATATCAATCAATAATGCTAACTCATCTCCTGACACTGCTTTCATATATTCCTGTGTGAAGTGGACCGTTTTCATGAGCTGTAGTAATTCCCTACTGAAAACTCCTTGCGGCTTTAGAAGCATTACCAAAGCAATACATTTCTTCCTGAGTGGTCCTTAAATAATCAGGTCATTGCATCCTCTCTGCTCAGCCTGCTCACTCTTCAGCAGCACCTGGGGGCTTTGGTGCAACTGAAATCTCCAGGGTGAGATCACATAAACAGAGAATGAAATTAAGGATATTTCAGTAAGTGGCTGAACTGTCCTTTCTCTCCCAGTGAAATACACCTTGCCAGAAAGCGCAGACAAACTAACTGCATTTAATGCCTTGTGTAGCTAAGCCTGGGCAAGCATTGGAGGTGGTACAGGAGGTGTCACAGAACCATCAGTGACTTTTTTTCATGCCTGCAAGCTGCTGTACCCCTTATCTTCTTGGTCCACTGCAGCAGTAAGTGCTGGCATGACGAGAGCTTGCTAAACATCTACAGTATAAGAACCAGAGTGTTTATAAAAGCTTGCACTTGAGATAGCCATCAGTATGTGTGAGGTTCTTTCTGTGAAAAGTATGAATGTGCATATAATTTGGTTTATCAAAAACATTGATTCTAAAAGTAATTTGGAAATGTTTATTTGTGTTTTACTTTTGTCTCTTTGTCTGACGGTTGAATTGAGTAGTTAAAAATGAACATCACTGAAATATGGTTTTATTCTCTCACTCTTGAGCTATGAACAGAATGGGTATTGATTGGTCAAACTTGTGGCTGATGAAGGTGCAGGGAGCAAGATTTGGCAAGTTCTTGTGTTGGCATTCAGTTGAATAAGCCAGTGGTTTGAAAATTAACACTTCATACAGATTTTACATACAGCCTTAGGCAAGCTGCTTAGACTTACTTTGCAGAGTTTGGAGATGGACACGGGCTTAAGCCCACAATGAGCTGTTTTGATGTTTGTTGATAAACAGGAGTATCTTTGTTGGGAGAGACTGCTCCCAAGGCACAGATCCCCAGTCCAGCATTTTGATTGTTTGGAGTGGAAAGCAGTGAAGAGGCAACCAAAACCCATCCCTCCCTGCACCCCCATCACACTACTCATTTTTTGTCATTTTTGCATATCAGTAATCTAATACTTCATGAAATTCTAATATGTAGTGCATTGTAGTACAGACTCTAACTTAATATTGTCGATCTTTCCTGGTACTTATGTGAAACTTCTGAAACTAAAAGTGTTTTTTCCCTAACTGGGGTAACAAGTTGCATGTTCCTCTAAGTACTTGGCCAATTTTTCAGCTTCCGAAATGGCTGTGCTTTGGTTGTTCTGAGTTTCTTTTCTTGGCTGTTTTCAAGTTATGTGAAAAATTACAATGTGTTTGTATCACCCATTTCACAAGGCATTCACTTAAATTTTTTTAAGGCAGTAAATGAACATCTCAGCATGCAGCATACATGGCTGGCTGGCTGGCAAGCCTCTGCCACTGTTTCTAACTATTGATTGTATCTAAAGGGCACTGTTAAGTTTGTTCAAACTGAAAACTTGTGCTGCAGTACTTTGAAAATGGCTCCAAATTGGGGGGTTAAAATGTAACTATTTTGATCTTTCCTGTAACTTGAAATAGCCACTTAAGATCTCTGCCTGAGTTTGAAACCACTTTTGACTTGTCATTTGGCACATCTTCACAGGAAGAAAGGATTTTTGTATTTCTTGGGAATAAATTAGATTTCCTCAAGTTAATACATATAGCAAGTACAGCCAATATTTTCCATTGATTTGCCTGAACAATCTTGAGGAGATTTTGTTGTGCCTGAGGGAATAAATGATATCTTTGGCATGTACATAACACAGAAATGTGGAATGAGTAGTTACACAAGGAATAAAACTCTGTCAAATGCAGCATCAGGATGATAAGAAATCCTTCCCCAACCCATCATTACCTCTAAATGGTGTTTCTTGGTAGCTGCAGGAATTTTTCCTGAGAGAAGTGTCTAAAATTACATTTCTCTGAAGATGGAGGGAGAATGCATGTGGCATGGGAGCACGTTAAGAGCCTGCTAGTAGCTTGCAGAAATGAGTCTGTCCAAATACCCTGGTGCTGGACTACTGTAAAAATGATTTTTTTCTGCTGAAAGGCTTATTTGGAGAGAAAGTGTTGTTCATGAGTTTTGGCTTGTTTCCTAAACACAAGTCACTGGGCTGGCCCTTATCATCATCCCCCTTGATTTTATTTTTAGTGCTGTTTTTGTGCTTTTCCTCTAGCACTTGGCAGATGCCACGTTGAAAAAGCAGCTACTTTGCCTTCCTTCACCCTGTCATTCTTCTCAGCTGTATCTCTTAATTTGATTGCTTTTGGGAGCTGTTCATTCCCTCCAGGAAACATTAGGCAGCTATGGGGCTGTTGCTGATCCTGGTGGACTCTGTATTCTCCCCATGGCTGTCCTGGGCCTCCTCCTGCCTATCCCTGCTGCCTCATTCCTGGCCCACAGGAGCCTTGGCAGGATCCTTTGCCTCAGTCTCTGTTCAGGTACTGACACAGCAGGGCCCAGGTCTAGACCCTGGCTAGGGCTCCCAGGCATATCTGCAGTCTGGGGGAGATTTCCAAAATAGCTTTCTGCCAAACCTATTTTGCACTGCTGGAAACATCCCCTCTTCTCTCACTTGGGCAGCAGTTTTCAGCTCTTTGCTACTCTCCTGCTTGTGTATTTTATCTTAACACCTGGACTCTGAGGAGGGCTGCCCAGCTGTCCTGCCTTCCTCTGAGTATCCCTGGCTCCCTGGGTGTGAGTTAACACAGTGGTTCCCATGGGATCACACGTTTCTGGGGAGAGGGAAGCCTGCTAATGAGCCAAATCAGGACACGATTCACATAAATTTTTCCTGGATGTTCTCCTGTGCCCTGTTGTGCTATTTGATGTGAAGTAAGCACTGAGGGTGGGACTCACCTTGCTGCTCTGGATGGTGCTGTCTCTTCCAGCCTTCTGCACGTCTTCACTGCCCTCGTTTTGGCTGTTGAATGTTGGCTCAGTATTTGGGAAGAGCTGCTGTCCTCTCCTGGCAGTGTGCAGAGCAAATTACAGGCTGGGAGAGGGAAACACCTCCAGCCATGTCAGAGTGCTGAGCTTCTGCCAGCCTGTGCAGCTCAAGCTGGGGGTGACTGGACATTTTTGGCAAAGATTTTTGCCATTTAAGCAGATAGAGTTTTTATACCTTCATGCTTTTTTGCCTGCTCAGTGAAAATATGTCTTCAGCTAAGGACAGATGACATCTGTGGGGTTCAGGTGGGCTGCTCTAAAAGACCAAATTTTGCTGCCTGATGCATAGACCTGAAAGACAAAGAATGCTTGAAATTTTGCGTATTTTGGGTTGTTCTTGTGGGACACTAGCAGGTCATTATGAGCTATTTTTGAGGAGAGAAAAGAAGACCTGCAACTGAAACATGCAGGATATTTATCATAAAGATTCTTGGTTGCATTCATTTGTTCGAAACTGGAGAGTAAATATCTCCATATGGGTGTATACATCTTTGATTTGTATAGTCTTTGATTTGTGATGTGCAGCTGTGTCCTTCAGGGAGACACAGAAGAAACTTCTGCAGTTTTGCAGTAAGATACGTAACATTAAATTTTATGCTAGTGCTATCACTTGCTTCAGATCTTGCAGTAGATAAAAATGTGCATGTGTGAGAGTACTGCACAGGTGCAGATTGAATGATTTAGAAGTTTTATAAGTTAATCCTGTTTTGAAGATTCTGAAATTACTGTGGTGTTGATATGGAAGGAAACCCTTTCTTTCCTGTTGTGTAAAATTTAAAATTTGTCACAACTCTGAATAGACACATTTCCTTATAATTTGAGCAGTGTGATTGAAGACATCTGATTTTTTTCTTCCCTACTTCTCGCCCTCTGTTGCTATACGACACGAAAAGAACGACACACACACCGTCAGGTCGTCAGGGCAAAAAGAGGGGCGATATTTTTCTACCAGTTTATATAGATTTTGGACAATGACCAGGATTGGACAAAGGAGGCTGACACCTCTCCAACTACACTGGTCAAACTAGAAGTCCAGCAATTATCCTTCCTCAAGACAGGAACGATAAGCAAAAAGAACAGTTTACAATAACATTACTTTTGTTTACATGAAAATCTGTGAGAATGCTACAAAAATGCAAACATCAGAAGGATGAAAAAGATCAGGGCGACAGCCCTCCTCTTGTTCTTTGGAGGAAATGCCATTGTTATTTAGGGTACTGGATTTAGATGTGTTGCACATACATGCACTAAGAATAGCATTGCAGTTTGGAAGTAGTGCTGTACTGAGGCTTCTGCAGGCATGCCTTGTTGTGCTGCATGGTTTACCCAAAGCCTACACTTAACCAGTGTGGGCTGGCAATGAGTCACTCAGCAAAGTTTGTCTCCTTTTAGGCTGTGTCATGAGAGTTTTAACCTGCCAGGGTCTGTGGTCCATCCTGGTGTCCCTCAGAGGTCTTTTATCAGGCATCCTGATGCTGACTGGCCAGATGGGGGAAGATGCTGCTTCCAACTCCTGCCTCAGTTAAATTGTGAGCCTGTGCCTGTTAGAGTTTTCTTTGGAGTTGTCAACTTCAGGGCAATGCACTCAAATATAATTACTCAATTCGAGTCTGCCTGTCTTGAGTCCATCCATTGTGGCTTTCTCGTTATACTGTGTGATTTGTTAGTAAAAGAGCCCAAAATTAACATGCCTCTGTACAGCTGTTCCTGAAGATTAAAATCATGTTGGCTTGCAGACATTCCCTGTTCTAAACTGCCCAGGGACAGATACCAGAAACATTACACCTGGTGCTGAGTTACAGTTGTAGTGAAATGTGGAAATAAGAAAACCACCCCAACAAATACTATAAAGGTCTTTCCCATACTTTTCTGGGAAAGACTGGATGTGAGTGCCCTGTGCTGAAGGCAGGTACCTTTCCTATTACTTTAGTAAGAAAAAAAATGGATGATTCGCTGAAGGTGTTTCTTGTGCAGACATCTGACTGGTAGGTTTGCTTCAGCTTTGCAGCACTGATTTCTTTTTTGTCACATTAAGGCAGCTGGTTGGCCTGTGTCTGCCTCCCTTTGTAATATGGGTTGTCCAGAGAGCTTTAAATAAAAACATTCATTCAGCTGCAGTTATTTTCATTGCACGTGCAGTGCACCA
The DNA here is from genome assembly GCA_013399915.1 of Illadopsis cleaveri. Taxonomy (NCBI): domain Eukaryota; kingdom Metazoa; phylum Chordata; class Aves; order Passeriformes; family Timaliidae; genus Illadopsis; species Illadopsis cleaveri. Next base: position 270,898 of record VXBB01015281.1, read on the forward strand.
GATCAAGTAACACTGTGTGTGTGTGTATTTAGCTATGGAAATGCTGCAGGTGGCTTTTGTGTCTCTTTGGAACTGAAAAGGGGTGACCTGGACCTAGTTCTGGTTCTGGGCATTCCTGTGTGCTCTTCTGGCTTGTCTTTCCATTGTTTTCCTTACTGCTTCAGTTAAAGCTTCTGGATGTGCATCTGTTTCGGTGGGTTTTGGGAACCATATTTGACATTTATTATAATGAGGTAGGAAATACATGTCTGGGAGGAACAGGAGATAACCATAACTGGAAACTTGCTTCAACTGAGAATTTAGGGAAATTTCCAGTCAAATACATCAAATCCTGAGTGGTTCTTTAATAAGGGAAGGCAGCATTTGTAGGATGACTCTTTGGTTCACCAGCACTCTGGAAGCTCCCAGTGTTTGACTGTCTGACAGCTTGTTATGTTTTTGGAAATTGGAACACCTGAACTGAGTTTTGGCTCTGTTTTTATGAGAAGTGTTTCTGATTGGGGATTCTGTACCTCTCTTCAACTGCATGTAAAAACCAAGAATTTGAAAATTTAGATGTCTCCAAGGCATTTCAGACCTCTTGGATACCAGTAACAGCATGAGACATGCACTGCAGCCCTTTAAGTTCTTTTGCTTTATCCAAACACATTCTCTTGCAATAGTTTTGTCTGCCATATTGTAGGCAAATCATTAATATGTGTCATACTTACAAAATCACTCAGACATTTTAGCAATAATATGCATTAAAAGCCATAAATATTTTGTGTGTAATAAAAGGTAACTTTTAACTCATCAGAAAGATTATATTGATTTATAGCTCATTTCCTTGTAGGAAGAGTAAATTGGTTTGCCAAAACAGATCAGTCCAAAGGAATGGAAAGTAAGTCCTCCATCTGAGTTAGAAAATATTTCCATACTTGTAAGCCCATTACAAAGAGGATGGTGTTAGATTTATTTGCAGTGGGTGAATGTTGTCTCTAAAGCATAATCCTGATCTCTGTTTACTCTTCTGCCATTAACAAAGCTTCTCTTACTGCACAAAGACCATGAGAAGGCAGGACAGGGAACAGAAAAAAATCAAGCTTGTAATATGTGACACATGAGAATAAACTAAAGTATTAATAATGGATTTTGTGGTGTAGATGGTGCTCTGGGGTTCCAGTTCACAGGGAGCCATGCTCTCCAAAATGTTCTTGGCCTTTCTTGCATGAAGGCACCATGGTAAGTGGAACTGACTAATGGCTACAGAAGTGCACAAAGGGAAAACAAAAGTATGACCTAATGGTTGCAAAGATGAGTAATGTAAATAAAGTTCAACTGGCAACCCCTGTACACCAGTTCCATTCAACAAACTCCTCACCCTCCTCCCAAGCTCCTTTCAGAGCTGATGCAGCCACTCACATTTTGTGTTACAAACATTTCTTCCAAAACCATGCCATTCAATTCCTCTCATTTCCAGTGTGGAAGGAGCTGTGAGGAATCCCTGCCATTGCAGTGAGGTACTTTCTGCGTGTGCTTGAGCAGGGGAGGGGAAAGCTTGGCAGGCACCAGGGTGCACAGCAACTCGCAAGTTCAGACGGGACTGCAGCTTTTTTGGGCTTTTACTTGTCAACCACCTGCAGTGAGAGCGCTCCAGCCCTGTAACAGGCTCCTGAAAAGCTCTGACAGCTGGAGCCAGCTCACATCAGGCAGCTGGCTGATGGACTGCTCCTGCTGACAGCTCCCTCTTGCCAAGGCAGCAGGCTGTCGAGGGATGCTTGAAACAAGCCGTACGTTATCTGCTTTTTCCCAGAAAATGTTTCCTGTTCCCAGAGTGAGCTGGGTTACTGTCAGGTGTTGCTGGAGGTTGCCCTTGGCCTGTTTTCTTACTGGCAGATGTTGATTTTGTCTGGGGTTGCTGTTGAATCCTTACAAATAAGAGCCTGTGACTGCAGAGGAGCAGAGTGGCGAGAGGCAAGTGGCTGGGCAGCTGCCATGTGCAGCTTGTCCACCCTTTGCCTTCTGCCAGCACCTCCTGCCAAACACAACATCCCGTTTTCCTCGATGTAATGAGGCCAGTACAGGTCTGTAAAAATAACAGCAAGAGAGTGATGCTGATTGTCTTTTGCACACAAGACACACCACACTGTGGAACTGACTGTACGGTATGTTTCGAATCTTTTTGGGGTGTTATAGTAAAATTTCATAAGAGGGCAAACTTCAAATCATGGGAAGGAATCAGCTCAGAAGCACATTTTCAGATAGGCAACTGCGTGTATCCTTTGGTTATTTGGTTTGTCTGCAATGGAAATCCAGGTCAAATCTTACAGCATTTTTAATGAAATGGGATCAGATTTGCAAAGGCACGGTGAGAGCATTACATCCAGGAATGTGAGCACTCGATTTTATGTTTGTGTCTGGGTGGTCTTTTGCAAACCTATGTAGGTTCCTCAGCTGAAGAGGTTATTTTTCTATGAAATACCCTACCTGGTTGAGGTGCATAGGAAACAGAAATTATATTTTTCAATTATTGAAAAAAAAGGGGGGTGGATTCAAACGTCTCTTTTCTACACAGAAGACTCCAGCGTTAGGTCTGTCCTGGTCCTGTGAGGGCTGGTAGTGGGACAGGGATCTGCCCCAGCAGTCCAGAGGTATGAACAAACTGGGACAGGGATCAGTGCTGGCTGCAGGGACAGGGGCACCCCAAGGCCAAGCCCCTGTCAGGGCTGGAGCTGCTGTGAGTGTTATGGGTAGTGATACATCTCACATGTTTGGATAAAATTCCACATTTTTTACAGTGTATTAACTCTCAGTAACAATTTGGGCAGTGGTTTCATTTTTCCATGAGAACCATTACTAGCTTTGTACCTTTTCTGTGGATTATTTTTCCCCCAGTGTGTTTGACATGCTCCCTTTTTACATCCATATCTCTGGTCCACATGGCAGATTTGCAGGTTGTCAGTCTGCTTTTAATGGCAAGCCCTGAAACCTCACAAGTCAGTTTCTCAGACTTCAAAGTTCTGTGAGGAGGAAGCAGTTAGAAATGGCATCTCAATCCTGCCATTCTGAGGCAAACAACTGATTTTTGGTGTGTGTCTTGGACTAGTGTAATATTTCGACACTCAGAGGAAACTGGTGTAACAAGAATACCAACAAGTCTATACATCTGTTATTTAAAAATACGTGTTCTGCTAGAAGTTTCTTGTGGTTTTTTTATTTTGGTTTTTTTTTTTTTTTTTCTTCTGACAGCCTTTAGTTGTCATCTTCAGGATGTTTATGAAACTTGAATTTTTCCAGTACTAAACTGATTTTGTGGAAACTAAAATTCATGGAACCGACTATTAAAGGATAATATCCTAACTATTATGTTAAGTGAACCCTGACTTTGGCAATTTGGTAATTTGAAGCTGTCTGCCAGCTTCGCTTGCTGCAGCTGGTCATTGCTGCCAGATGTTGTTCATCAATCCCTACGTATCAGCCTGCCCTTACTGAAAGGGACCCAGAGCGTGGCCATCCTTAGGTAACTGCATCAAATACAGCACAACTTCACATTCTTCTGCTGAGCCCTGCAGCTTCCCAGCACACTCTGTCCTGTTGTCAGGAGCCTGGGGCTGGACTTGCCACTGCAATTTTAGGAGCTGAAGGAAACGGGGCATCATCATCATCCTTCTTTCTGAGCACCATGGTGCTCACTATACCTTTTGTAAAACGTACAGGTTGGCTGTGAACATGTTCCTCTTCTTTTCAAACAGGTTTTTTTTAGGGTTCCATTTTAGGTGCTTCAGTCACCTCTCCTCTTTCTGTTAATGGCAGTGGATTTTCCATAGCCCTTTTCCCTCTCCTGAAAAAGCAGGGTGTAATTCTGGTGACGCTGTTGTACACCACAACGACACAGACTCCGACTTCAGAAGGCTGAAAATGATTCCTTTATTTTTGGGTTGTGTCTCCCTTATATACTTTTCTACACAGACCAATTTGATTGGTGAAACAAAGACAGACCTCTTCAATCACACTGGTCAGACCAGAGGGACATCAAGAAGAAGTTCCTCCTAGGAAAAGAATGTAAACAAAGTACAGTTTACAAAAACACTTCTCTTGTTTACAGAAAATTCCCTGGGAAAGGAATTTCAGAAAACCAGAACATCTCAGGTACGAACCACGGCTACATTCTGGAAACATGGCCTCAGTGTGTTGAGGTCATTAAGTTTGTTTAAGTTTTTATATTGGTGTTGCCAGGTCTCCTTTTGCCTTAAACCAGCAGCTAGGGTTCCAAAGGCAGAGGAAAGTGAATATTATTTGATTTCTTTTTATTTATTTACTTTCTACTTTGGGGCATTTGCAGTTTCTGAGCATTGTTTTCTGCACTACAGCTATATAATATATAAGAAATCATAGAACATCCTGAATTGGAAAGGACCCACTAGGATGATCATCAAAGTTCAGCTCCTGG